>OVAN01015198.1:0-11491 GCA_900406275.1 Anastatica hierochuntica
TTGGGATTTTAATTAGATTAGGATTTGGGTTTTAATTAATTTTGGTTTAGTATTGGGTTAGGTTAGGGGAAATTTCTTAACCAATTTAGGTTAAAAATTCGACATAGGGTTTAGTTTTTAGGTTTAAATACTTTCTTTCTGCAGACTTTGTAAACAACGCTTCTTTTATCAAAAAACCTTTTAGAAACCATTGTTTCTTCTTCTCAGTGATTGAGAGCCTTTGTTCAACATAGAACAACCCNGAGTTCAGTCTTACTGATCCAAAGATAACCCATATCCATCGACTTTTCCATCTAAAATCGGCCATCCTTTTCATTCCATCTCTTTCAAACACAGTCAGAAAAGAAAAACAAACAAAATCTATTGATCTCTGATTTCCAGCAACAAAAGGGACTAAAAACCTCCCAGATCTTAGCGGAAACGCATCAAAAAGCCATCTACGGAAGGTTGAATCTAGCGCCCAACCGAGACCACCCGGTCAGGAGTCGAATACCAAAATCTCTTTCTGGGAAAGCGAAACCTTAGAACTCGACCAGCCTCACGACGACGCGTTAGTCATAACCCTTAATGTGGCTAGGTACGAGGTATCCAAACTAATGGTTGACACCAAAAGCTCTGTAGACCTTATATTCTACAACGCCTTGAAGGGCATGGAGATCAATGATTACGAGATCTCTGGCCAAAAGGCTAACCTTGCAGGCTTCTCCGGGGAAACTACCAACTCGCTGGGAATCATCAAACTCCCTGGGAATCATCAAACTCCCGGTGATAGCTAGAGGAGTTATGAAAATGGTTTACTTTGTGGTGATCGACAAACCGGCCCCATTTCATGCGATACTCGGGAGACCGTGGATTCATAAGATGCGAGCCGTAGCATCAACATATCACCAATGTGTGAAATTCCCAACCCCAAAAGGGGTAGCCACAGTACAAGGCAACCAGAAAATATCAAGAATTTGTTACCTGGGAGGGTTCCAAATCATAAAGGAATCCCCTCAATAGCAATTACAGATCCGCGAACAGCAGGCGATGCAGCAAAACGTTTGAGGCCCTCCACGGAACCTCACCGAACAAGTCTGCATCGACCCTGCTCATCCCGAAAAATGCGTCCGCATTGGGTCAGAGTTACCTGCCCATGTCAAAGACAAACTCGTACGTTTCCTAGCAGAGAACGTCCGAACCTTCGCCTGGACTACCAGCGACATGAAAGGGATTGACCCGCAGGTAACGACGCATAAACTAAACGTAGACCCAACGTTTAAACTTGTCAAGAAAAAAGGCGTAAACTCGGCCTCGAAAAGGCTCAAGCAGTCAACGATGATGTCGACCGACTAATGAAAGCTGACGCTATCAGAGAAGTCCATTACCCTGACTAGATAGCCAACCCAGTGGTCGTCAAAAAGAAAAACGGGAAGTGGAGGACCTGTGTAGATTTCACAGATTTAAACAAAGCATGTCTAAAAGACAGCTTCCCGCTATCCCACATCGACCGGCTAGTCGAAGCCACCGCGAGCCATCAGTTATTGTCCTTCATGGACGCTTTCTCGGGATACAATCAAATAATGATGGACCCAGATGACCAAGAAAAAACAGCTTTTATAACAGAACGTGGGACTTACTGTTATAAAGTTATGCTGTTCGGACTAAAAAATGTCGGAGCCACTTACCAAAGGCTCGTGAACAAAATGTTCGCCGGACAACTCGGAAAAACGATGGAAGTCTATATGGACGACATGCTCGTTAAGTCCGCCAACGGGGATGACCATGTAGTCATCTCAAAGAATGCTTCGATATCCTCAACAAATATGACATGAAACTCAATCCTGCCAAGTGCACCTTTGGGGTACCCTTCGGGGAATTTCTCGGGTACCTCGTCACGGAGCGAGGAATCGAAGCTAACCCAAACCAGATAGCTACCTTCCTAGAAATGTCGTCACCAAAAATGACCAGGGAGGTACAAAGGCTAACAGGACGGATCATAGCCTTGAATCGATTCATCTCCCGATCAACTGATAAGTGTCTTCCGTTCTATAAACTCCTACGGAACAATAAAAAGTTCCTATGGGACGAAGAATGCAAAGAAGCCTTCAGGCAGCTTAAAGCTTACCTCTCCCAGCCTCCGATCCTCTCAAACCCGTTGAAGGAGAACCTTTGTACCTTTATATCGCTGTGTCCCCAGCAGCGGTAAGCGGAGTGCTGGTAAGGGAGGAGCAAAACGAACAGAAACTTGTTTACTATACCACTAAGAGTCTGATAGACGCCAAAACACGATATTCGGCTATGGAGAAACTGGCCCTGGCAGTCGTCACAGCAGCCAGGAAACTTCGCCCATATTTCCAATCACACTCGATAGTCATAATGACATCTCAGCCTTTGCGCTCGATATTGCACAGCCTTAGCCAGTCCGGACGCCTCGCTAAGTGGGCCATCAAGCTCAGCGAGTACTACATCGAATATCGGCCAAGAACGGCGGCCAAAGCCAGGTTTTAGCCGACTTTGTCATTGAGCTAGCCACCGAGTACGTGGACGCGGATTCCATAGCCCCGAAATGGACACTCCACGTTGACGGAGCCTCCTCAAAACAGGGGTCCGCCTGAGGCTAGCCTCCTCAACGGGAGAGGTCATAGAACAATCTTACAGACTAGGCTTCAACGCCTCCAATAATGAGGCTGAATACGAAGCATTAATTGCGGGTCTGAAGCTCGCAATAGGACTCGGGATCCGAGAGCTGAATGCTTATAGCGACTCTCAGTTAGTAGCTAGCCAATTTCACGGAGAATATGAAACGAGGGATGAGCGAATGGGGGCATACCTCGAGGTCGTGCAAAACCTTACTAAACAGTTCGAAAATTTCGAACTTACAAGGATCCCACGCGGAGAAACCTCCTCCGCTGACGCCTTAGCTGCGTTAGCATCCACCTCCGACCCCCTCATGAAAAGAATAATACCCGTGGAAGGTATAAAAAAGCCCAGCATTGACATAGCGATAAAAGACGCAATCAAACCTAGCTTAGAAGAACACAAAGAGGAGGCTCGATCCCTAGGAATAGCTACCGCAGTTGTCCAGCACGAGTCCCTCACCCAAGTCTTCACCACATTTTGGTTCCCAAAAACGAAAACCCGTAACATCAAAGGCGAGCTTTCGGGGGCAGAGATCGAGTCCGCACGACAAATATTTTCGCTACCACCAACCCTGAAAGCGAGATTCAACTCGAGAACAACCCCCGTAAAATTTCTGGGGGCACGTCTCAAAGCTCCGAGCTAAATAATAATACAGAAGGTATTCCTGAGAACAGAGCCTCCGACGAGCCTGATTCTCAGAATACCTACGGGGGCACAATCCCGGCTCAAGAGGAGCTAAGGAGCGCTCCGGAACCCGAACCTGCGCAAGTTACTGCTCTGTCCTTCCACGACAAAGTACTGGGAAGATTGGACTGGCGAATTCTAATTATGCAATACATTTGGGAGGGTATAACCCTCCCAATAAGTGGGAAGCTCGAAAACTCAAGGCATTAAGTGCAAGGTATTGCATAATCGAATCCAATCTCTACAAGCGAAGCATCTCCGGACCATACCTCAGATGCGTCCACGGCCTTGACGCCCTCAAGCTTATGGCTGAGGTGCATGAAGGCTCATGTAGAAATCACTCGGGAGGTCGGCCATTAGCCATTCGAATCAAGAGACAAGGCTATTTTTGGCCAACTATAATCGCAGATTGCGAGATCTATTCCGCCTAATGTGACAAATGTCAGAGGCACGCCCCGATCATCCATCAGCCGACCGAAAAGCTATCTTCGATATCGGCACCATATCCCTTTATGAGTTGGTCCATGGATGTCATCGGCCCATTCGTACCTTCAGGCGAACAGCAGAAGCTACGCTTCGTATTAGTTTTGACTGACTACTTCACGAAATGGATCGAGGCAGAGGCCCTCCAACAAGTCACAAGGGTCGAGGTAGAAGCCTTCGTATGGCGAGACATTGTATGTCGCCATGGAGTTCCGTACGAAATCGTCATCGACAATGGAACCTAGTTCACATCGGACGATTTCAGAGCGTTCTGCGACACCTAGAACATACGCCTCACCACTTCCACTCCGAGGTACCCCCAAGGAAACGGTCATGCAGAGGCTGCAAATAAGTCAGTTTTAGCCAACCTCAAAAAGCGCCTTGGAACTTCGAAAAAGTCTTGGGCCGACAGATTGCCGGAAGTCTTGAGGGCATGTCGAACCACCCCACGAAGGGCAACTGAAGAGACTCCTTTCTCTCTAGCCTAAGTGATGGAAGCCCTTGTTCCTGCTGAAGTCTCCGTTGGGAGCCTCCGGCGGAGCCTATGTACCTCGAACCCAGCAACCAACGACCAATTACTCTTGGACAACCTCGACTTGATCGAGAAACGACGAGATCAAGCCTTCGCCCGCATCCAAAACTACCAGCAGGCAATGGCACGACATTACAACTCTAAGGTCAAGTCACGAAGATTCGTGGTTGGTGATCTTGTATTACGAAAAGTATTCGAAAATACCAAAGAGCGAGGCGCCGAAAAACTCGGGACCAATTGGGAAGGTCCATACCGGATCACCCACGTTGTAAGACCTGGCGTCTATAAGCTCGTGAAGGTTCGAACCGGGGTACCAGAGATACGATCATAGAATGCCATGAATCTTTAGAAATACTACCATTAGGTACTCAAAAAATCAAACTACGTTAGGCTTGATCCCCTGACGGGGTACGTAGGCAGCTCCTCTAATGAGCGCAGCTCCACTCCATAAAAGAAAGCCGTTACTTTAGTGGGTCAGATGCCTCACAATCGGGTACCTGACTCCTGAACCACAATGCATCCACATAATACGACTTCGAGCGTTATTACTTAAACCATTCACGATAAGATCAGGTTCTTAGAAACCTAAAATGTTTAAAGGTCTTGAAATCCTATCACATAAAATCAGGTTCCTAGAAACCTAAAATGTTTAAAGGTCTTGAATCCTATAAAATAAAATCAGGTTCCTAGAAACCTAAAATGTTTAAAGGTCTTGAAATCCTATCAAATAAAATCAGGTTCCTAGAAACCTAAATTCGACAAAGATCTTGAAATCCTATCAAATAAAATCAGGTTCCTAGAAACCTAAATTTGACAAAAGTCTTGAAATCCTATCACATAAAATCAGGTTCCTAAAAACCTAAAATGTTTAAAGGCCTTGAAATCCTATCAAATAAAATCAGGTTCCTAGAAACCTAAATTCAACAAAGGTCTTAAAATCCTATCAAATAAAATCAGGTTCCTGGAAACCTAAATTCAACAAAGGTCTTGAAATCCTATCAACAAAAAAAAAGAAGAGGGTCAGGTTCCTAGAAACCTAAACGAAGAGCCCTGAGATTCTACCAATCAAAACCGAGTTCTCAAGAAACCCGATAGCCTTCCAGGTTTCGGAATCCTGTCAATCAAAACCAAGCTCCCAAAAACCTGAAACATCACGAAAGGCAATCAAATCACTCAGGTTCCCAGAACCCTTAGCACGCAAGATTTAGTCGAAGTTCGTAGAGACTAAGCCATATCCAGCTTAAGGGCTTGAAGGCCCAAAGTGGTTAAAAGTCCTTAGGCCCCCTCTTTGGCACCTTTGAAGTCCAGATTGCGACCGGAGCCTTAGAAAGGCATGAATTGAGTTGTTTGGACCACCTAAGCAGAACTAGAAGCCTTACAGGCACCCGAACCGTCCCAAAGTTTAAATGGATAGGTTTCCGAACTGAGCAGACTAAGGGATATGTATTAAGTCATGAATCCGACAGAAACTAGTCATATTCAGGAAAAAAGTCACAACAGAAAGTAACAACCCAAAATACTTAATAAATACATTCGAATGCACCAAAAGGTCTAAGAGTTTAAAAGCCTCTCCAGGCTCCAAGATCCATGAGTTTAAAAGCCTCTCTAAGCTTCGGGTTCACCAGTTTAAAAACCTCTTCAGGCATAAGACAAAGTACTTAAGAAACAAGGAAAAGGAGAAAGGAGCCTCACATGGCCCAGAAACCTAATAAAACTTGAGAATTTAACAATCCATTAAACACTGAGACCCCCCGCAGCCTGAACCTCACTTCCATCAGCAGCTTGCTCAGGGGTTCACCGATCATCGAAACCTCTTGCCCAGCCTCCTTATCAGCATGGTCTTGCATAGGCGGATCCGGGGCGATCACATCCATAGGCTCCGAGCTCTCTGACAGCTGGAAAAGAGGAAGCTTCGAGACAGAAAAATCAGAAACCAAAGATTTATCATAATTTTCAACAACAGAAGGAAGCAAGGCCAGTAGACGACCATGCTCCTCCTGGACACTTCTAATCTCCTTTGAGATAAGATCCGCCAAGAGCTCTATGTTAGCCTGAACTTCCAGAGCATAGATCTGGGCAGAAACCTCATCTCCTTTCTTCTGGAACTTCTCCTTGATGGATACCAAAATCTTCTCATAAGCCCCGATCACCTCTTTTTTACCTGCTCTCACAGCTCTCCTGACTTCTGCATCCCTGTTCGAGACAAGATCCTTATTGGCTAGAATAAGTTCATTAACCTGCGCATCAGCTGTCTTCTTTGCACTCTCAAGTGCCAGAATCTTGTTACCCATGACCTTGAGATCCAGGGATAGGTCGGCTATCTTCCCTTCACGAGCCTCTAGCTGAGACATCAGCTCCCCCACTTGGGCTTGCAGCTTCAAAACGTCAGATCTGGATTGGGTCAGAGAGTTTTTGGTGTCTTGGAAGGCAACCCTCACGTCCTCGAGCTCACGGGCACCAGGGAAGTCCTCAAACAGGTTCTCATAGCCGACAATAGACCGAATGATTGCGCTAGCCAGCTGAGTAACCAAAATAAGTCAGAAAGAAGTTAATCCGTCAAGGAAATAGCAGAGTGAAATTTTTTACCTGACCAAAATAGTAAGATACATCCAGGTAACCTGCTTTGTTCCTCAAATTGTTGATAGCTGGAAATGGGGACCCTGGCTGCTTCATGTGACGCATCATAGTAGCCAGCCACCAGTTGTCATCAAGCACCGAGCCTGGACCTGAGTGAGTGAAGCTCCAGGCACCGTGACCACCCCTAGAGGAAGAGGAAGAAGTTCTGGCCGCTCTATCCCTAGAGCTAGAACGTACCCTCTTGACGGAGGGACGTTCAGACTCCTAGCTACCTCTCGAAACACGAAGGCTAGCAGCATTATCTCCGGAGATCACAACTTCTTTCCCCCTAGGGTCAGGATGGTCTGCGCCTAAGGTATCAATTTCCATGCTCTGCCTTTGGACAGAAGGGGCATTGTGAATGGTTGTGATTGGAATAGCTACCTGTGGAGGTTTAGATGAACCGTCATCAAGCATCGCTCTAACTGAGTCACGAAAGGAACCCGCAGGAACCTTGTCACTTAGGATCCCTTTTGAATGAGAACCGCCAGAGGTTCTCATCTGGCGGGGTCTAGCGTCAAGGGAACGGAAAGAGGGCTGAAGAGGCATTTTTTGGACAGTTTCTGAGGTGCTGGCTTCTGTGGAAATATCGATAGGAGACAGATCTTCGGACACTGTACACCAAAAAAAAAATTGTCAAAAAAAATAAATGATGATGATGATAAACGTGAGACACGAAGATTTGCTACTAAGAAAGCTTACCTTTGAGTTGGTTCACAGGAATTGGTTCAGGGTACGTAACCCTATAGTACTCAGGAAACCTGGCCTTGCGGATCCTCAAAGAAGGAAAATTTGACCAGTTGAGAGGTCCTTGTTTCAGTCTCCTAACCAGGGCTCTGGCTATCTTGAGGGAGGCGTTCGGAGGATCTGTAGTACCTAGAAAATAGCAATAATCACACATTAAGCAACGTAATGTCTGGGAAAGTAAGGGAAAGTAAGAGCAACCCTAACTGATCAAGCGAACCCAAGAGGTACGCATTGAGCGACCCTCAGGGACCGTTGTTGGGCCCGAATCCGGCCCATTAGTCGCAGAGCCTGCAGAGGAAGCTCAGCCTATGATTAAGGCCTTGTAAAGAAATGATCAATTGAGAGAAAGGCCCAAACTCAGTCCATCGAAGGCTAATTCAACCTGAAGCAAAGGAAAAGAAGGATCCTAGAGCTCTTGTCGAAACTGAAGAGGTTCAGATCCCGTTAAGCAGAGAGCTGATGAAGCAGGTCTCGGACAAAGAAAGGCGGACACAAACTTAGTCAAACAAGTTGTTGGACATTCCAGAAATCGAGGAAGAGATCTCGGAGTTGTTGCAACAGCTCTCCATCGAGGAAAAGAGCTATATAAGAGGAAGGGGAGGCGAACAAAGCTTCTTCTTCAATTCTTCTTCAACTTAGATACTTTTAGATTACCATTGTATCAAGATAATCATTCTTAAAGTAATATTCATATCTCTTTTAGTGGTCATTCGCTAGACTAAACCTCTTTTGTACTCTTAATTCCGATTATAATCATCAATACAAATAGCTTTCATTCACTAAGTTCTTACGGGATTCAACCCACGTAATCTCTTTTTAACCTAAACCTGTTCTCGAAATCCTAGAGGTGAGTTTAATCCCTCACATTTGGCGCCGTCTGTGGGGACGAGATAACGGAATCCCTTACTCCGTAGCTTAAGAATGAATCCTATCGATCAGGGAATGAGCCCATCCGACCCTGATTCAACGAATCAGAGCTATGGCTCACCGAATGATGGAGGCTCCAATCTCCCTTCCACGGAGCCTCAACATCCCGATCACCGTTCTGAGCAACAGCCTTTGGCTGGTGCTCAACCCGATCAGATCACCACCAGAATAACCAATCAAGGACTTTCTGGTGGTATTAGCTCAGGGCTATTAGCCCACGGAAACCCCCAACAACAGCTCCCTGTAGGCTCTTCGCCACAGATTTCTATTCCGAATCAAGCGGAGGCTCAGCTCTCTGAGATCCGCCGGATGATGATGTAGCTGGTGGATAGAGCTCAGGAAAATGAGCGCACAATGCAGCAGCTTGCTCTCCGACATCAACAATTCGAGGAGACAACAAGGTCTCTAACCACAACCGCCCAGCCTTTGCAACGCCAAGGCTCGAGGATCACTTTCCGATACCTAATCTCCGAACCCTCGTTTCCACGAGGACGCCTGGAATTCTCTCCTAACGGTATGGTTCCAGATCGACAGGGACCTGTTTTCCAGACACCTTTTGTTGGGACAGCCCCTACATTTAACCCTCCAGCTACCATAGCTATGGGGGTCAATGTAGCAACAACTAGCTCATTACTTGATCCGAGCTCTCGACTACCTCCACCACCTCCTGTTTTCAGATCTGGAGGAGGTACATGAATCCCATCTGGGGGAAAAACCTCAGCCTCAGTGTATTATGCACGAGACCCGACCCCAGATCTAGAGGCTCGCAGGAGACCGGAGGTTGTGACCACATACCACCCGAGCCTCCATGCGGGTCACACGCATCAGAGCAATCCAATAGCTAGGGAGCGACTTAGCTCACCGGCTACATGGGAGAATGACCGAACTTGGCTTCGCCAAGAACCTGCTCGTCAGATGCCTAATGGCAACCCAGCCGTCCTCCCTCTAGAAGGACCTGAAGCTATCCGCAGATACATGGAACAAACCCATGCAGCTCTCCGGATGCTGAACGCTTAGGTCCATAAGGCCATAAGCTCAGCTCCTGAAATCGAAAGCTTGATTGAGGAAACTCGTAGCACTCCGTTTACTGACAGAATAGACAACTCTTACATAAGAGACACCAGAAAAATCAGGATCCCAGAGTACGACGGGACCTCAGACCCGAAGGCTCATTTAAGAGCCTTCCGATTAGCAATCGTGAAAGCTCATTTCACAAAAGAAGAATGTGAAGCAGGTTACTGCATAACGTTTGCCGAGAACCTAGTCGGAACAGCTCTAGAATGGTTTTCAGGCCTCGAGCCAAACTCAATAGACAGTTTTGACCAGTTGACCAACGCTTTTATGAAGTAGTACTCAACTCACATCCAGAAACAAGCTTCTGAGGCTGACCTTTGGAAAGTCAGACAGGGAATGAGAGACTCGTTACATGTCTACATAGAAAAGTTCAGGGCTATAAGAACCAAGCTCTCGAATCCCAATGACCAGGTCGCCANTTGGTATCGATCTGAGTTTTGGTCGGAGTTAACGATCAACCCTCCCCCGACTATCGACGATGCTCTTCATAAAGCATCTAGATAAATTACTTTGGAGGAAGAAACGGCAGCGTTAGATAAAATCCATAAGAAACCTCAGAATCCTCCTAAAAGTAATGTTCCAGAAGGAAAGGGACCACCTAAAAAGGGCAATTTCCGAAACAATCAAACTTAGGGAGAGCACTCCTATGCGGTTGAGGAAGAACAGCAGGAGAAACCTGTCGCCGCGACAAGCAAGGCACCCTAGTCCAAGGCCTACGATGAGAACAAGTTTTGTTCTTATCACGACAGGAAAGGTCATTCCACAGAGGAATGCTAGGACCTCCAGTGGCAGCTAGCTGCTAAGTTTGCCTCCAGCGAAATAAAAGCCGTAGAGCTGAAAAAGCTTGAACCTTTTCAGAAAAGAGCTCCTAGAGAGACATCACCAAAGCGAAACAGGTCCCCTGAAAAGGAGACCAACTCGCCGCCTTCAGCCCCCAATAAAAGAATAGATATGATTCTTGGGAAGTTTCCTCAAGGAAAGAGCCTCCGAATAAACGAACCGAAACCTCTTCCCAAGGGATCAGTGTCCGCATTGTTAGAGAAGGCTCTAACTCCAAGGACCTCCGACTCAAGGGTCGACTATATCTTTGGAGGATCTGATATATGTCAAGACTCTGTTAACTCCATCAAGAGTCATATGCGGAAGGCCGAGTCTAGCACTCAAGCCAAGCCTCTCGACCTGGAACATAACTCTAAGATTTCCTTCTGTGAAAGTGAGACGATAGATCTAGACAGGCCTCATGATGACGCCTTAATTGTCACCCTGAACATTGCGGGGTACGAAGTGCCTAAGCTCATGGTTGATATCGGAAGCTCTGTCGATCTTATTNTGATACCGGAAGCTCTGTCGACCTTATTTTCTATAATGCTTTGAAAGGGATGGAAATAGATGACTACAAAATCACTGACCAGAGGGCTAACCTAGTAGGCTTCTCCGGAGAAACAACCACCTCCTTAGGAACTATCAAACTCCCAGTCATAGCTAGCAGAGTCATGAAAATGATCAACTTCGTGGTTATTGNTGTGGTCATTGACAGACCAGCTCCATTTCATGCCATCCTGGGAAGACCCTGGATCCATAAAATGAGAGCAGTAGCTTCTACCTATCACCAGTGCGTGAAATTTCCGACGCCCGAAGGGGTGGCTACAATACGGGGTAGCCAAAAGATCTCCAGGATTTTCTATCTCGGAGAATTCCAGATCCTCAAAGAATCACCCCAATAGCAGTTACAGATCCAGGAGAATCGTGAGATGCGCAAAATATGAGAGGTCCGCCCCGGAACCTCACCGAGCTAGTGAGCATCGA
>OVAN01015199.1:0-11490 GCA_900406275.1 Anastatica hierochuntica
ATATCTTAGACAAGAAAGTCTAATATATAAACAGAGTCCAACCCCTACTTATTGGTGAGGCCTTTTGGGAGTAAAAGCCCAAAAAGCAAATCCGTGAGGGCTTTGCCAGTTTGGCTCAGAGCGGACAATATCACACTAAGGGGAGGGGTTGGATAGGGTTTATGACGGACATCTGGCCCAAGAGAGGCATCTGGCCCCAGTGGGGCGTCCGGTCCGTCATAACAGACTGCTTGCCAATCGACATCCGTTGGTTGATGCATGAATTGAGACAATCTGTTTACGACAAACGCAATATCAGGATGAGTGAGAGAGAGGTATTGCAAGCTACCTACAATCTTGCGATATTCGGTCGGATCCAAGAGTTGCGTGTCGGAGGTGACATAAAGCTTTGGAGTTGGGGACATTGGAGAAGGTGTGGATTTGGCGTTTATCATCTTCGTCTTGTTGAGTAGATCAGTGATGTACTTGGTTTGACGAAGATGTAGACCATGAGTGGTTCGAGTTATTTTGATTCCCAAAAAGTATGTTGCTTCTCATAGATCCTTGATAGAGAAGCGATAGGCGAGTTGGTCGATGTAATGTCGGAGAAGTTACAGATTGCTTCCCGTTATTAGCATGTCGTCTACGTAGACGAGGATATAAACGATGTCTTGACCTCGACGTTTGACAAACAGAGATGTATCGGCGGTGCTGTTGACAAATCCAAGGGTGAGTAAGTGATTCCGTAAGAACTGGTACCACGCTCTTGGGGCTTGACGGAGGCCGTAAAGAGTCTTTTTGAGACGACATACATAATGAGGGAAGTCTTTGTCAACAAAACCTTGGGGTTGTGCAACATAGATTTCGTCCGTCAGCGAGTCTTGGAGAAATGCATTGTTCATATCGAGTTGACGTATGCTCCAGTTCTTATTCGCGGCCACATGGAGAACTGAACAAGTCGTGGTTCCTTTGATGACTGGATATGAATTGATTAACTGGTTGATTTTATGCATAGCTGATGAGATGAGATGACCGATCTCACTCGGCAATTCTTTGCTGTTGCATTATGCGTGAATGCAAGTTCTGTTATTGGCTAAGATGGCTCATCTGTTTGAGCAGCTCGTGGACCGTGGCTGAGAGTAAATGATGGATGGATTTTATCTGTTAATGGTAGACGGTGTCAGTACAATGTAACAACTTATGACAAATTGATAGCTTATAGCAAGTTGATCTTTGTATTGATAACCTCGAATCTAATCTATGCTAAGTTAAGTTAAAGTTTACTGTGATGAATAGCTTAACTAAGACTTGCCTAAAATCGATTAAAAATGCAAACTGTTAAATAAAAACGAGTTAAGGTCTCACAACATCACCATAAACTTTTAAGTGCTTCAAGCAGTTTGACACATTATTGTTGTGTTGCGAGCAAAAAGTCATCAGCAAATAACGATGGAGAGATTGTTGGTCCTCACTTACTTGCTCAATAGCTATATATTTAACCTTTTCTTGTTAAGAAAGATAATGAGGCATATAAACCCTCAATACATAGGAGATAAATGTAAGAAGAAATAGGAGCTCTCTGCCTAATTCCTCTCCGAGGATGTATTTTTCCTGTAAATGTACCATTAGTGTGGAATGAGTATGACACTGATGTAATGCACCTCATTATCCAGTAACACCATTTTGAGTCGAAACCTAGCTTACTAGTATCCCCATTCAAGCTGTTAAAGTTTCAATGTCTAGTTTCAAAGCTATAAATTTCCATACTCTAATCCTTGGACAGTAATTAACACATTGTCTCTCATTAACCTATTAGGAATAAAAGCTGCCTAATTTTCTTACTTAAGGGTATGTAACTATGACTTTGACCTTCCAGTAGATGATTTTATAAGTCACATTGCAAAGACTTAATAATGGTCTATAGTCCTTAACCTCTACATGATTAACCTCTACATGATTGTCGTTCTCAGGGATAAAGGCATATATCACAACCCCTTTGTTAGTATAATATTTTAGGATCAAAATATATCTTCTTAATATTATAATTAAATATTAGTTTTAGAGGGAACATGTGTAGCTAAAACTGGTGATTACGTTGTATGCCTCAATTTCCTTCACAACAACACAATCACCACTAATCTTTTTTGCTTCACCATTCAATTGACAAATAAGGAACAGAGTCTGAGAGGCCTAGAGGGTTTGATATGAAATAAGAGCCGAGACTTTGAGAACATTTTCTCTTTCGTCCTTGTCTCAAAATATTACATTTTCAAGATACAGTTCGACCATAGCTTAGCGATGCGAGATAGAGATTCTTTCCCCATTTTTCCTGCATAATGGAAGGTAAAAACAACGCACAACATCTCAGGTATATTGTTCATGGGATGGGAGAAAAATAAAGCTGAAAAAGAGATTAGTAAATCATTATAAGCTACTCTACTCACCTTAACATGTGTGCTAGGGAACTGAGAGGTACGCAGTGTCTCTTGTGTCTCATCGACCAGTCTACATCGCGAGATACTTAGGATGAGAGCAGCTTGATCGGTTGTTACCGCTGTTGATGTGATTCTGAATCCGCCATCCCAACGCCTGTGGATGCCTTCACTCGGATACAGAAAATCAAGTTCCACAACCTGCAGAGAGAGATAAGCAGAAGATGGAGTTGATTTACAATAACAGAAAGAAAGGAGGAAGAAAAACATTATCCAAAGAACCGTTGAAGTCGAACCTGCTCACTATAACGAGAATTGCGGGACAGAACAACACCCCATCGGCTTCCAGCTGTTACCATTGAGGTTACATGGAAGCCTTCTCTCCACTTCTTGTTTATCCACTTGAACGGAAAGGAATCACTTACTTTGTAAGACTGCTGTGTATACTGAGTACCTTCATTATCATTTTAAGACCAAGCAGAAAATAAGTTTTCACGCTAAAGAGCTGTTGACGTAAAAGAAGGAATAATGTAGATACCTTTTGACATGACAACTAAAGAGCTTCCATTGTTTGCACCAGCAATAGAATTTATGTAGTAGTTCTTCTCCCATTGTTCCATTATCCATTCTTAATCCACAACAGAACTTACTCTCACTTAAGATTATCTTGAGTTCTTGACAGAACAGACATAAAAATAAATGATCTTGACAGAACAGACGTAAGAATAAAATAAGCAACAGAGAAACACTGAATCACCTTGTGCAAGAAGACAGGAGAGAGTTCGTAAACTTGGTTTGTAAAGCCAGTTCCAGCATCCATTATCAATGCCCAGAGATTTGAACATGATGATACACAGCTTATTAACAAACCATCTACAATACCTCTCTCAATATGCTGTGACAGTCTTGTATCAGCCACATTATAGTGATACCTGGTTGCAAAAGAAGATTGTCAGTTGAAAACAGTGGTACATTAGCAGTTAACTGATAATCAACACCATGCGCTTTATACCTCTGCTTCATTGGTTGCCTGGCATTGTAAATTGATATCCATTGTGTAGCAGGGACTCCTAGACGGAATTTTTTCCTAGGGGCATCTTCTTCTTCTTCCCCGATGCTCAACCTACCTCTCTTCTGTCCAACTTGGAAAATGATCTAACAAAAAAAAATCAAAATGTTAAAAACAACTCCAAGATGACTACTACTAGGAGAGAAAGACAAAGATGTTGAGCATGAAAATGTCACCTTTTGAGCACCCTCTGTGTTTATAGGCCTAATTGTCGGATTTTCTCCCAAGAGGTCTTGAAACAAAGATACTAACTTGCCATAGTTGGGTTCTTCATCAAATTTTATATTTACCACGATCTCAAGAAATTGCCTGAAAGGAGGTGGACAGAAACAACAAAGCATATCCGGTGATGTTGCCATCTTCTTTTTGCAAACGAGGAATGACTTGTTATCTCCCTGAGAATTGTGCGAGAGAAAGAATTAGCAAAGAAAGAAGCATGCTAATAACATCATTCTACAAAAGAAAAAGGTAGGTCTGCAGTACCTGATATCCTTGCCATGGCAATCTACCTCGGTGCAGGAAGATCAGTGTATATGCCAATGATTCGAGATCATCCCTTCTGCTAGCGGTTCTCCCCAAGTGAGCATGTGCACTTGCATATCTAATTGTTCCCCTACAAAAGTTAACGAGAGAAAGATTCAAGAAATGAGGAAGATAGAATAATAAATCAGAATTTCATAACAGTTGATAAAATATTACCTAAACATATCAGGACGTTGATCATATTCAACATGTTGTCCACTACCACCTTCTCTCCACTTTGTTGCTGAAAAGTTAGTTAAAAAATGAGAAAGGTAAATAAGTAAATAACAAGAATCACAGAAAAATTGAATCAACCAACCTAATCCCAAATCAACAAGAAACAGCTTTTTCTCTTGAGACGTTGAAGGCTGGCCGAGTAAGAAATTTTCTGGCTTAACATCTCCATGCACATAACTGAAATTGAAGCAAAGTATGACTTGCTAGACCTGTTAGTATAGTGAAAATAACTAGGGTGAAGAGACTCAAAACAGTTAAAAGAAGGGGCATCAGGAAAGTGATTCGGCCGCAATGCAAGCTACCATTTCCGAGGATATTCTGCAAAGAGAAGGAAAAACAAATTGTTAGCACAGTCGTATTTCAATTAATGGAGTTTTTAAAAGCCAAGTGTTACTCAAAATGGATTTATGTAATATGTGTCAATTCTAAAACAACACCTTCATGTCGCATTTCGAAAAGAAATCAAATCGATTACACTCATGTATGGAAAACTACTTTCGTTAATAAAAGAGACAAATAGCTCTACGAGGATAATATAATGGAGACTCACGCTTGACCTGAAGTATTCCATATATCCCATAAGCTCGGTCCGAGCATGTCCATAACCTGAAGCAAAACAAATAGATCTCAATGACACGGACAGGAGAAAAGCAGAAAGGAGAGGAGAAACAGGGGGATTGAGTACCATAACATAATAATCTCCTTGCCTCCCTTTAAAATGTACTCTAGGGACTCCATGGCTACCACCCAATGTGTTGTTCACAAAATAGAAGAAGCAAATGTTTGAATTCACATTTCAACACATAAAAAGCAAATGTTGAGGAAATTCAGAAGAAAAAAAGAAAGCAAAGACAAGAGAGGATCAAACATTCACTTGTATACCTGCCACTCATGTGGAGGACCATAGTTGCAACCTTTGCTGCTTCGATGCTCAAACTTTAGAGCAACCTATACAAGAAATTGAAGATGTGAGACAATGTCAACATGATTACACCAATGACAAGATTCCTTGTAGTGGCAATCCACCACAGTGTTAAGGCATAAAGAGTTTTAATATTACCTATAAAATGCTAGCTCCTGCACTACGTTCATTACCACCACTAATACGACATCCCACAAACACTTGTCCAAAACCACCCTTCCCACGCTTTCTCTCAACCTTATACAATGGTGATCCTCCAACTTGAACCTGATCAAAAGTACATAATCTTTAAGTCATATGAACTTGCAGAGACAGAGCCAAAAGCAAAACATTTCACAAAACTATGAAAACGAATCAGAAAGGAGATTATACCCTCTCAGTGTTTCCTTCTTCTTCCTGGGCAACCGCCTTGTTAGAGCCGCCAATACCGTTACCAATTGCCATAACTTTCTTCTCTTCTTCTTCTCCGACTACCTTCTTCTTCGCAATATAGTTTCTCTCAATTGATCTTCCGTTTTTTTTGCTGGCAATGAACCTTTTTGGTTTTGATAGTGGAAATAAAACTTATTATATTAAATAACTATTTGGTCAAGTTGTCGACCAAGCTATAGAGCTTCTTAATAACAAACAAATTATTATGGAACTACATGAGAAGAGAAACTTAAAAAAAAACTCTCTCTTTCTCTCTCTCTGGTGAAAACTCGTTAATCGTTTTTCGCCAGATCCGGTGGCCTTCGCCGCCGGAGACGGCCTCATCTCTTCTCCGTCCTTCTTTTCCTTTTGCTTCTCATCCTCCTCCGGTTTTTTCACCTCCGATATACTACCGCTTGTGGACTCCGCCCGCCAGTCTTAGATTTAAACCAGATTTACGGCGTGGTTCACCATGGCTCCTGGAGGCGTGGTGAGGTGGTGAAGCCGCTAGAGGATGAGAAGTCGGCTTTTAGGGTTGTAAGTGCTAAGTCGGTTTTTTCCCTCAGATCCAAATCTGGATCTATAGATCGACTTAGCTCCTTTCAAAGCGGCAGCGCATGGTGTAGAGGTATTCTCCTCCATCCCTGGATTTGTCTCATGGTTTCAGTCTTGGAGTGGGGTGTTTGGTCATTTGTGTTTTTCTTCACGCCTTGGTGTCTCGAAGTTGAAGAGGCCTTTCGATTACATCCGGAGGGGGTGTAGGGGGACGTTCCTCCTCCACGACGTGCTGTGAGGACGAATCTTCCTTTCGTGTGTCAGGTTGATAGTTCTCGTTTGGTGCGTGCAACTCTCTTCTTCGGCTCAGCGTGTGGAATCGTCTATGGCTCAGACGTTGGTTGTTGGCTTGCTTGTTCCATCTCTTGGCTCCTCGTTCTACGACTCTGGTGTAAGAAGTTTCTGGTTCCAGTTGTGCTTCAAATCGTTAGATTCTTCTCCCTGTTCTGTCACAGGTTGAAGTGGATGGTGATTCAAAGAGGAATTTTTTCTTTGGTTTTCAGAAACAAATCGTGGGGGTTATATTTAAGTTCTAGCGTCATAATGGTTCCTAAATGTGTCCCTCGATAGCGCAATTTTGGGCAAGGCCATCCTAGTATCGGATTAGGCTATTTGGCTAAAGACGGTAGGTTAACCCCTTGTTTCTCTGCTTTGTAGGTTGTCGGATACTTCTTCGTCGAGCAGCTGTCCGTTTCACCCGTTTTCTGCAAGGGTTTCATAGATAAGCTCTTACCATCTTCTTGAAGGTGGCACGTCGAAGGAAGTGAAAACTCTTTGTAATTCGTTTTAATGTTTCCCACGGTGGCGTTGGTGGGCTTGTCTCACGTGACGCATGTGGCGATTGGCGGAGGATCATAATTAATTTTTATCTCTCTGGAGGTTCGGCATGTTCCAAGCTTAGAACATCTTCAACCCATCTCTATTTTAGAGATCTCTATAATAGAGAAAAAATAGAGATGAGGATTTTGCTCCAATGTGTTCCTCTATAATAGAGGAATGCTGTATTCTCCTCTATAAATAGAGGAATGCTATTTTTTCCTCCAATATAGAGGAAAAAATAGCATTCCTCTATATACAGAGGCAAATACAGCATTCCTTTATTATAGAGAAACACATTGGAGCAAAATCCCCATCTCTATTTTTTCCTCTATTATAGAGATCTCTAAAATAGAGATGGGTTGGAGATGGTCTTAGAACTTCTTTTTCGTTCTCATCTTTCCTTTACAAAAAAATTCTTAGTTATGTTAGTATTTTACCCTATTTAATAAAGAAAACCTTCAAAAAAACAAACGAATTATCCTAATTAATTGATATCTCGTTTGATGCTTTTGTTTGTAGAATTTAAAATTATCATCACAAAAAAATGAAAAATCTACAAGGCCATTTCCAAGTTGCTGGTTGCGAGAATTAAATTTGTTTTGATTCATTACATACTTCTCTCTCAGTCAGCATTCGTAAAAGGTAGGCTATTACTGGAAAATACATTGCTTGCAAGAGAGCTGGTTAATGGCTACAAAAAAGACAAGGGACCAAAAAGATAGCCATTAAAATCGACATTGCCAAAGCCTTTGACACTTTACATTGAGAGTTTTTGTTCACTTTCTAGAGAGGAATAGGCATGTCTGAGAAGTTCATATGTTGGATTCACGAGTGTATCTGCACGTCATCCTTCTTTGTAGTTTATAATGGTCATCTCCATGATCTTTTCAAATGAAAAAGAGGCCTCATACAGGGAGACCTGCTTTCTATTTATCTGTCTGTCCTACAATTGAATTGTTTATCAAAGATGTTAGATAAAGGAGCTCAAGAAGGGAAATACAAATTTCATCCAAGGTGTCAAGTCTCAGCTCTCACTCACCTCAGTTTTGTTGATGACTTGTTGATATTCAAGGATGGAAGCCTACAATCAGTCACAAATATCTTAGCAATCTTGAAGGAATTTGAAGAAATTTAGGGCCTACCTGTCAGTGTTACTAAGACTAGCTTCTACTCATCTGGCCTAAATGATGTAGAAATAAATCCCATTCAGTCCACTATTGGTATTTGGTCAAGGTGTGTTGCCCATTCGCTATCTAGGTTTGCCATTATGTACAAAGAAATTGACAATATTGGATTGTGCTCCTGATGTGTCAGTTTTATACTGCGGTTTTCACACGAAATCTAAGGTTTTTAGTATGTATTCGGATTTTTTTGTCGCGGATTTGTGTTCTTTGTTGTTTTTACAGGATTCGAACTTGAATGTGCGACAAGAATGCATTTTGGATGGATTTCAAGCGTCGAAGGAAGTGTTTGTGCAAAGCTAAAAAATACCCAGGAATTTGGACACAGATCGACCGATCCTTGTCTCCGGATCGATCGATTCCTGTCCCGATCCGCGAACCGATTTTACGAAGAACCAGACCGAACTTATTTCGAACCGGATTACAACAAAAAGACCTAAGCTCGTGTTTTCCTTTGAATAATGAAACTTTTCTGAGTTTTAGAGAGCAGAGAAAGATTTGTAACCTAGGGAGAAGAAGTCTCTTTTTTCTTAGATCGAGAAGTCTTCGGAACCCTCTTTTTACTCTTGTTTATACATAATACAATCATGTCTCTCAACAATTTGATTTGTGTTTTTGCTATTTCCATGAGTGAGTAGTCTGTTCATTTGGTTTAGGGATTCTCACATAGGGATTCATGAGTTCTTGATATAGAATCGCATGATTAGGGATATAATCTAATGGATCTTCGTCTATGATTGTTCTTAATGCATGAGACTGAATTGATCACTTAGTTTCTGAACTTAGGTAATTTAACTACTAAAAAGTGAATGTTTAAATGCATGAAAGAATCCTAGATGAGAAATTATTCTTAAGCCAACGGAAGTTGATGTTTAAGTGCATTGTGAGCCTATCAAACCTGTTAGTAATGCATGATTAGAAATCGAGGGTCAACGGAAGTTAGTCTCGAGATTTCTAATGCATAGAGAGCAGTTCGTATGGAAGTAGATCAGTTCTAGATTAGAATTTGAGTTCAAAACGGTTCTTAACCTTTTCCCTAGTCTATAATTTGAACCAACAATGAATTATTTCCCTGAGAATACCCAACGTCCAACACTTCTTTGATTGTTTTACAACCCCGTCGTTTGCTGCCTGCGTTTCTGTGCTCTCTTGATTTTGATTTTTGCATCATATTTAAAGACATCTTTTTAGCTTTAGCCCGCTGTTTGATTCTAAATTCTTCATGCTACCTTTGGTCTCTGTGGATTCGATCCTGAACCACTACAACATACATCTGTGTGCTTGCAGTGTTATCTCGGGCGAAAGCCAGAGCTATCAAGTTTTCTGGAGCCGTTTCCGGGGACCAATAGAGAGTCTTAGAATTTAGGATCATTGCGTGCCTAAGACATTTTTCTTTATTTTGTTTAATCTCTTCTTTTTCTTCTTTGTTTTTGTGCTTTCAGGTGCATGAACATGCCTCGTACTAGAAGCCAAGGGATCAAAAATCTTGTTGAATTCGAACCTGAAACTTCGCGTCTAGAGAGACAAAAGAAGAAAGAGAAGTTGCTGGAAGTTATTGAAGAATTTGAGTTTGCTCAACTCATGGGTGACAANGTTGCAGCTGAGGGGAAACAAGGCGCAAATCAACCTTGACAGAGGATGACTCTGGCGCAATATGACACTCCGGAGGCCTTCTATGCGAATCGTGCTGGGATTCGTCCGCCTCCCATTGATAGAAGAGATTTTGAGATTAAGACTGCTCTCATTAACTTGGTGCAGCAGAACCAGTATCATGGGTTGCCATCACTGAACCCAATGCACCATCTGGATAGGTTTGAAGCCACCTGCAATACTATTCAGCACAACGGAGTACCTGCTGAAGCTCTGAAATGCAGGTTATTCACTTTCTCTCTGAATGACAAGGCTACAAGATGGTACAATAGCCTAGAGCCTGATTCTCTGAGGACATGGGACGAGATCAAGGCTGCTTTCCTTGGTCATTTCTTCACGAAATCACGATCTATGTTTATGAGAAACAAGATTGCAGGATTTCGCCAATTGAATGCTGAGAGTTTTCATGCAGTTTGGGAGAGATTCAGAGAGTATCTCAATGATTGTCCTCATCATGGGTTCACAGATTAGAATCTCCTCAACATTTTCTACAATGAAGTTGAGGAGAAATATCAGAACGCTATGGACAATGCTAGCAATGGTGATTTCAGTACCAAGACTATGCAGGAAGCTTATCAGTTGGTGAATAACATGGCGAACAATCAGGCTAATCGCAGATCTGACTATGAGCATGGTAGAGGTGTTATGTCATCAGATACGTAGAGAATTGATGATCTGCAGTCAAAGCTCGATGAGCTAATGAGGAGAAAGCAGTAGAGTGTGAACTTTGTTGGTGAGCAGAACGAAGCACTTGTGCTTCAAAAGCAGAAAATGGGACATATATACCAGGAATACATGTCTGAGGAGTTGAATGGTGGACATGCAGATGTGAATTACACTAGTGGTCAGGGAAACTTCAGTAATACATAATCAGTTCCAGAACAAGCCATACAATCAGAATCAGAGTGTCTTCAACTCTGGATTTCAGAACAAGAACAGTGGCTTCGGGAACAGTGGCTATCAGCAGAAGCAGTTTGGTTCAGGAGGGTTCAAGAACAACTATGAGTCGGGGTATCAGAATTAGAACCAAGGACAGTCTTCTGCGTCTTCTCAAGATACTAAACTGAAACAAATGCTCCACCAAGTGCTGGAAAATCAGACTAAGTCTGCTGCGGAGATCAGTCAGAAAATCGATGGCGTGTACAATGACCTCAATGGGAAGTTTGAGGCTATGAATGTTCGAATGAAGATTCTAGAAACACATATTGCTCAGACTTCTGCGAGCAACAGAGCTCCTCCAGGTGTTATTCTAGGCAAACCGGAGCAGAATATGAAGGAATTCTGCAATGCTATCACAGTTCAAAGATAAAAACGATTGAAAATTCGTCTGGAATTGGGACACCGATCGATCGATCCCAGACTGGGGTTCCCATAGTAAATTGTGAAGTTTTGCGATTGATCGATCCCCTGAAACGATCGATCGATCATATAAAGAAAAGGATCGATCGATCCTTGTCCCTGGATTGATCGATCCTTGTCCTGACGAGGAGGTATCAAATTTTCGCGATGAAACGAATGCGCAGGAGGTTAAGGATCAGTATGTGCCACCCCCACCTTATGTTACCAAGCCTCCATATTCTTCCAGGCCTCGTCAAAAGATCAAGGAACGTGAGTATGAGAATGTTGGTGTCAAAAACGGCCATCTCGAAATCAACGTCCTATATCGCATCTCTAATCGGACTTACTCAAAAACACGACCAACGTCTAGACTCA
>OVAN01015200.1:411-11489 GCA_900406275.1 Anastatica hierochuntica
TTCTTTCTTCTCATTAACGAAAATATAATGGCATTTCTGTTAATATAATTTTCAAAANGAAAACGAAAACTCTCTACTTTGTCGATTTCTCTGCAAAATTGTAAGAAAGATAAACACATACATACAGTCACCGCATATGTAACCATTTGTACGCACCCTTTAGTATTTCGCTCCGTATAATTTATTTTTTTTGTTCTTTCTTCTCATTAACGAAAATATAATGGCATTTCTGTTAATATAATTTTCAAAAAGGGTGGAAGGGAGATAATATAGTTTCTCTCACCTATTTTTCTAATAAAAACTTATGGTATCCACTTTTACAATTACAAACTTAAAAGGTACTTACTCACACTCACCGACTTCTCTTTAAAATTTAAAATAAATAAATATAAATTTAAACATTACAACCCAATATGACTTCGTCGTCGTTTCGTTCAAAGCGGCTTTTCGTTCTCTTCGATTGTCGGACAATCGGCAAACTAAAGAGAGAGGGATGACGAAAGACGACGGAGGAATGGCGGAGGAGCAGATGAAGAAGCCTTGCCGGTTCTGGATCTGGGTACTATCTTCCGTAGTTTTCCGATTTATTTTGATCTCCTTCCCGGGGAATCTTAATCTCTCCTCTCGTCCGGAGATCTCCACACCTCTGACTAGCATTCGCCGCCGTATTGTTTCTCTCCTCAATCTCTCATTTTCTATCTCTGCGATCGCGACTTCTGCTTACATTTCTTCGTGTTTGTGTCAGTTGCTGAAGGTTACTGGTTGAAACAGGCATCGATGTCACCATATGCAGGTTTTTTAATCTCATTTCAGATTTGATCCTCCGTGATTTCGAATGTTGAGCTGTGGGAATCTTAAAGTTGCACATGGGTTTGAGCAGGGTCTATGTATCATGGCTCGCCGTTGCTGCTTTCTGTTATCGGACCTCTCACGGCGCAGAGGTTAATGGCTGTTATCGATTCGTTACTTAAGGTTTAGTCCATTTTTGAATTTTAATTTGGAAGAAATTTTGGGTGTTGCAGGATTAAAGGGCAACCAAGTCACCTCTTGTGCAGGTACTTTCTGTCATCTCTTGCTTCTCGGATTCGAACTAGATTAAAATCTTAAAAGTAGGATCAGATTGTGAGCATAGCTCTTGATCAATTGTTTCTCTTTGGGATCAAGAGATGCAACTTTCAGTGTTTTTGCTAGTCAGTCAGGCATGTCCTTAATACCAACATTCTCTTGGATACAGCTTGGTTTTTGTTATTGCAGACATACTAAGTGCAATGCTTCTTCGAGGTATTGGTAAGAAACTCCAGAAGGCTTATGGATTAAATGCCACACTACTTGGCCTTCTTAAGTCATCAAGGGATAAAGGTAAATTAAAGTCACTTGTTGTATTCAAAGTATCATCTATCTTATTCATACTCTTTTGATGGATACATATGTGTTATCTACTGCCTTACTTTTTCGGTAGATCTGCTTCTGTTCATTGAGACTGGAGCAGAAAGTGATTCTTTTTTTTTTCCTTGCAACAACGTACTTCCTCTTCGTTTCTTTCTTAGGGATCATACCTTGCGGTGATATTGCTGCTCTTGTGTACCTATGGAATCCTTTCACGATCGTTTCGTGTGTGGGCTTATCAACTTCTCCAATCGAAAATCTGGCTGTCATTTTGGCACTTTATGGAGCAGTTACTCGTAAGAAGATTGTGATACTTGCTTATCGCTATTTCCAAATGACATTATACAAATTTCATTTTCTATTCATGCAGGAATAGTTCCTCTGGCTGCATTTGGCTTAGTCATGGCCACACATTTATCTCTTTATCCTGCAACTCTGACTATTCCAGTATGTATAGTTTCCCGTTTTATGTATTTGACATCTCTTTCAGGAAACAAATTCTAAGTGCTCTTGTGTGTTTCTCACAGATAATCTTTCTATTGGGATATGGTTTGGATGCTCCTCCTCTAAAATTGTTCCTTCAGACCAGAAAAGTAGAAAATGAGGATAGATCAACCTCTGCTGTTTCTAAACAGGCCAACTTGAAACCAACTGCACACCTTCCCTTTTTATGGAAAACAGTTGCACACTTTGTGTTCTGGTTACTTCTGTGGTCTCTCTATATATTGGGTTTATGTGCCTTATCACTTAATAAATATGGTGGGCTTGAGGAGATGTTCAAGAGGTAACCCCTAACTCTGGAAGCCATATATGGAAGAGAAACTTAGGCTCCCTATAAGTTAGATTCCAACTCATATCATATAGGCTTTAGTCGTTCTGATGTTAAGTGTGTTTGTGCCTCCTCTTATTTATAGGACATATGGTTTCATTCTCAGTATCGAAGATCTTTCACCAAATATTGGAGTCTTTTGGTAAGTACGAGGCCTTATCACCTGTGATGAATAAGAAATCTCTTATCTTATGGAAACACTTATCATCTTCCCTTTAAATATCAATTTCAGGTACTTCTTTGCAGAAGTCTTTGACTTCTTCAGAAATTTCTTTCTGATAGTTTTCCACATAAATATTCTGTTTATGTTACTGCCATTAGCCATACGGTTGAAACATCGACCCTGCTTCCTGGCTTTCATTTACTTAGCTATCTCCTCGATTCTTAAATCTTACCCTTCGGTAAGTACCTGAAGTTACCGCGAAATATTTATTATCGTTCTTTTTGAAGAATTGTATTTATAAATGTTAACCTCACGTAGGTTGGAGATGCAGCTTTATACTTGAGTTTATGGGCATTGTTCGTCAATGAGTTAGCAGGTAAAAGCAAATGTATCACATTGTCTTTCACAATGTTTAGCCTTTGCATATAGTTAAACACTTCTTTTATTTATAGATATGAAGTTCACGTTCTTTCTCTTCTGTGGATACCTTGGGATTTCTCTCTTCAGCCCGGTGATGCACAATCTCTGGATATGGCGGGTAATAACCTTCAACTCAACTCCATAACCCAACTAATCACAACATATGCAACCTAAACAGCTTTTGAGTTCAAAACCTTGTTTTGATTCTTCATTTCAGGGAACCGGAAATGCCAATTTCTACTTTGGAAATGCTATTGGCTATGCTTGCTTTCAGGTAAATCATAGTCCTGATCAAAGAGTGTTGTAGTTTTGAGTTTTCTTTGATTAATTAAACCTGGCTGGTGGGTTTCTGCGGATTTTACAGATTGTTTTCGTGGTTGAGAGTGTAAGCGCAATGCTGAACCACGACCGGGCGCTGAAGAGATGTAAGTCGAATCATCAAGAAGTCAAGAACTATAAGGCATTGCACCATAGGCAACGGGTTTGGACTTTAGCATAGAAGTGCGGTTAGGTCAACCGCAAACGCTTAACGCTGGCCACATGTGTTTACGTGAGTCGCTTTTTTTTTTGGGGGGAACATCATACAAATGATCTACGTTGCAATTAAAGTAATAATTAATTTTCCCTTTGTACCGAGACAACACAAGTTGAAAAGTGTCGGTCTGACAAATCAATCTGCATCATCATATTTAAACTAAGACTTGCTATAATTTTGACAAAATGTTTTTAGAGTAAAATTTAAATGAACCGGACAAATCCACTAGTCTTTTTTTTTTTCTTTAACACTTCTCGTTTTATTAATGAAAGAGCAAAGAATGAGTAAAATACAAAAAAGAGGGAGACAACCATTAGGCTGCTTAAAACATGAAACAGAGATCATGAGAGCCAAAACAAAGCAGAGGTTCCTTCAAAGGAGCAAAGAAACATATCCAAAAGAGACCTATCAAGGAGCTTTCATATTTCAGCTTTGAGAACCAGTGATGGCTTCGTGAGTAATTTGCTCAGTCAACCAAGTAGGGCCATTAACGGCAATGTATGATTGCAGGTGATTTGTGTTCGTAACACTCTTGGCAACGGCATCAACTATCGTGTTGCTTCCTCTTGCTGTCGTCATGAATTTCCAGAATTCGAACCTCGGTAATAGTTGATGTATGTCACCTAACAGAATTCGAAACAGAGGATACTTATGTGGATTCAGAATAGCTTCAACAACCTGAGGATTAGTGGTTTCAAAAATAATTTTTCCGGGTCTGATGTTGGAGATACTTTCAACAGCCCAATGGATACTCATGAGTTCTGCTTCCAAGGCTGAGAGGGGGGAGGGAAAAGATCGGCGACCATGGACAGAGCAGGAGCCAAGGTGGTCTCGTAAGAGCCAAGCAACTCCGCAGTGAGCAAGAGACTTAACCCAAGAGGATCCAACATTGCATTTTAAGAAACTCCTGGGTGGTTTAATCCAACGTTTATGGGCCGCATTAGTTTGACCAAGGCTTAGGGGCATTACAGTTTCTGAATTGTTTGAAACGGACCAACACTCTACATCAGTTTTAGCTTTCTCGATGATAGCATCAGCATTGGAAGAGGTTTTTCAAAAACTAGCTTATTTCTCGCCTTCCAAAGTTGCCATAGGATCCAAGGAAACAAAGAACTAGGGGAATAACTTGACCTGTCCTTTGTCCATGTCCGCCACAGGTGGTAAATATTAAGCAAGACCGAGTTCTGTGAAAAACCATTCGGAGGTAGAAGTGAAGGAACAAGTGACCATACCTGTTGAGCAAGCGTACACTGAAAGAGCACGTGGTTGATAGTCTCCGCGGCAGAGTCACAGCAAATACACCTCGTGTCCGACCTTATTCCTCGAGAATGTAGCCTCTCAAAGACAGCTAGGGCCCCAGCCAGAGCTTTCCAGATAAAGTGCTTGATCTTGGGAGAGGTATTGAGCTTCCATAACTGAGTCCAAAGATTTTTTTCTACTGGAGACAGAACAGGAGGGTCTTCGTCTTGTAATTTCAGTTTTGTGTCCCATAGTCTATAACCACTTTGGGAAGTATAAGCACCAGTAGCAGTGTAAGCCCACATGAATGAATCTTCCATTACTAATGAAGTCTTAGTCTTGAGTATGAGAGCTGTATCATTAGCTGTGAAGGTTTCACGAACCATGGCTACATTCCACTTACCTGTTACATAATCAAGTAAGTGATGAACCTTTAAATTCAGGTTGATGGCACTTGACAAACAAACTGGAGGCCTCGGCACACCATCAAAGAGCCAACAAATCCACTAGTCTAAAAGCATCTTTATTGGAGTGTTCTAACTAGATGTTTTCACCACTAAAAAATAAAAAATAATAAAAAATAATATTTTAAGTAAAGTTGATTAGAACATGTTCTTATTTAAGAACACTTTAAAAGCACCAAATAACACTTGTCACTATATTATTTGTTCAATTCTTTTTTTAAATTAAAATTTAATCAAATAATAAAACTAAATTTTAAATAATATTAGATGAAAACACAAAAATGTGTTCCCACCAATGCGGATACTCTAACATAGCCAAGATAAAAATAAAAGTTTTTCTGGATTTTGGAACTTTATAATAAGAAAACTGTAAGTTTACAAAGGTCAACGGGGACAAGGAGACAGATACAATAAAGAAGTATGTACAGAAACATACACTATTTTTGCTTTTTTTTTTTCTTATACCTTTTTTCTTTTTTTTTTGTCAACTGAATTCATTGAGCGGAAAACGTACATATTACATCCATTTGATTACATATATTTGAGATTGATTCCTAGCTACCTTAGCCAATAATCTGCTCGGCTATTTAGATCACATTTTATATGTCGAAATGTAAAATCATTGCCAAGGAGAAGGATATGCGATATATCTCTTATATATTTGTTGACTACTTTCCATGAAATATGCACTTGATTTTCTGAAACTTGTTGCCTCCTGAGAAGGAAGTAGAGTGTTAGATTATCACCACAAAACTCAACCTGTCTACAGCCCATTCTATGCATCGGATAGACAGCTTCTTTGATTGCACTAGCTTCAGCTTCTAAAGAACAATGAACAAGGTCAATAGATGTGGATCCTTGTATAAAAGCTTTGTCGTTATGCGCATAAATAATCCATGCTATTCCGACAAGTTGAAATGATGAAATCCAAGAGGCATCTACAAAGCAATATAGTTTAAAAGAAGGGTTCAATACCTGCATGTTGTTCAATGACTCCCTCTGCCTATGCACTACACTCTGATTCATCTCCTCTGAAATTTAGAAGCTTCTAGTCTTTGTTTCAGATCATTTAACACCTTGGTGATAACTTCAGGAATAAAGTTCTTTTTATTTTGAAATATCAACTCATTTCTCATCTTCCATAATCTCCAACCACTAAATGCTTGTAGTTGTGTTCTTTGCCCTTGGTAATCTTCAGATAACCAGCTCACATTATCAGCCAAGAAATCATGGATGATTTGCCACATTGTGAGCCTCTCATTGATGCAAGTTCCCATACTTCTCTTGAGACTCTGCATGTGAAAGGGCAGTGATTACTTCCACTGCATCTCCACATTTATGACAAACAAGATCGATTTTCAATTTTCTTTTTTGCAATCGCGAACCAACATGTAAGCTGTTATGAAGGACTCTCCACCAAAAATGTTTAATTTTAGGTGAAGTTTGAAGTTTTCAGACCCTAGTCATAAGCTGTTTCAGATTATCTTCAATAGGATTTATTGAACTTGCTAAAGAGAAATAACCTGACTTGGCTGTGTATTCTCCATGTTGCGTATTAATCCATTCAATCTTGTCATTAGCCTTAGTCCAACTTGGTATGACCTTTTTCACATTAATAATGTCATCTTGATGGATGAGCTTAACTAACTTTCCTTCATTCCAATTACATGTGTCATCAAGAACATCAACCGCTGTTAAATCTCTAGAAACATTTAATGTTCTGGCATTTGGCGGTTTAGGTGGTTCTGTAAGCAACCAACTGTCTTGAAATAGTTTTGTTGCTTTCCCATTGCCTATGATCCAGAGAAGCCCTCCTCTTAATAGCGGGATTAATTGGTGTATCCATTTTCATGCGTGTGATGTATTGTTTCCTGGTAAGGCATCTAACAGAGAAATCTTTAGGAAATATTTGGCCTTGTACCTTTGCTAATAAAGAGGTTGGCTGAGTAAGGATCCTCCATGTTTGTTTAGCAATGAGAGCTTTGTTGAAGAGTTTCAAATCCTTAAAGCCTACACCACCTTGTGCCTTAGGATTTGTAATGGTACTCCAAGCAATCCAAGCTGTTTTACTTTTTCTTTTTGAGAAGACCACCAGAACTTTCTGATTGCCTGATTCATAACTCTTTAGGATTCTGTTAGGGAACATAAAACAAGACATTGGATACACAAGTAATACAGTAACAACATATTTAATGAGAACCTCTTTACCAACAGGAGATAATAGATGAGAGTACCAATTGTTAATTCTTTCCTCCACTCTTTGTTGAATATATGAGAAGTTGTCATTTTTATTCTTATATGTTACTTCTGGCAGACGAAGGTAGCATCCAAACCCTCCCACCTTCTTGATGGAGGTCATTTTCCTAGTCAATAGAGGTCTTCTTGGCAAACATGATTGCCGATTTTGCAAAATTAACTACTTGTCCAGATGTCTGAGCATATAAATCAAGTGCCTTAAGGAGAGTAGAGCATTCTTCTTTATTTTCCTTGCAAAATAAAAGAGAATCATCAGCAAACAATAAATGAGAAACATATGGATCTGATTTTCCGGCTCTATAACCATGTAATTCTCCTCTATTAACCATGTGGTTTAATATGGTGGTAAGATCTTCTGTACACATTAAATAGATATACGGAGAGATTGAGTCTCCCTACTTGTTTCCCCTTTGAGGTTGCACATGACTAACAAGTGATCCATTGAGAATTATGGAATAGGACAAAAATGTGATACAATTCATTATCCATTTGATCCATTTATCATCAAAGCCTAGACTCCATAACATGTACTCCATATAACACCATTCTAAGTTTTCAAAGGTTTTTGTTATGTCTAGTTTCAAAGCCATGTACTTATGGACCATGTCTCTTGTATTTAAACTATGTATAAGCTCATGGGCAACTAAGACATTATCGGTGATATGTCTGCTTGAGATAAAAGCTGACTGATTTTCAGAGATAATACTATTAAGCCATGGTTTCAACCTATCAGCCAATATCTTGGAAATGATTTTGTAAGCTATGTTACAAAGACTAATGGGTCTAAAGTCCTTCACTTCTACTGGATTTTTTACCGTAGCAACTAGACATATGAAAGTGTGGTTCATCTCCTGAGGTAGATTTCCTGTATTAAAAAAGTGAAGAGCAAAACTAATCACGCCTATTTTAATAGCTTCCTTATGCTGTTTATAGAAACCAGGTATTAATCAATCAGGACTCAGGGCCTTACTATAATTCATATGCATGATAACCCTGTAAATTTCATCTTCTGTAACAAGCTTACTGATGGATTCATTCACCTTAGTGGTCACCTTCTTCTTTAAAGACCCTAAACTACGATAGAAAACCTCATTATTTGCTCCTTGTGAAGCAAACCAATATATAAAGTATTGTATAAGTATGCTCTTTATCCCTTTTTCATCATAGCAGCGTTTACCAATAGGGTCTTTGAGAGATGTGATTCGATTCTGTCTTCTCCTTTACCTTGTTTTAGGTTGAAAAATATGTATTATTATCCCCAGATTTATCCATTGAATCTTACTCTTCACTTTCCAATACTCTTCTTCTAATCTGTAGGCTCTCATTAACTATTTTTTAGATCATCAAGATAAGCATAATCAGGGCCTGGAGATCCATATACCTGATGTATTTTGAGTTGAATTTCTCTGATTTGCTTACTTGAGTTGGTGAGAGTATTCTGCTTCCAATGAGCTAGCTTTTGCATACAATTTTTCAGCGCTTCATGGAAATCTTGTGGAGGCAGGAGTTGACAGGATTGTTGCCTCACATTTTGTATGATCTGCTTGACTTCTTGATTATGTTGCAGCGATTGTCATATCTGAACATTCTCTTTCGAGACCAATTATGATGCTCTGTGAAAACAATAAATGGCCTTTGATCAGAACATTGCCAAGGAAGAAGTTGCATGTATGCATTTGGAAAGTGTTCCATCCACTCATCATTAACCATAGCCCTATCAATTGTGGTTTTGATGTTATGAGAAAGCCTTTTCCTTATCCAAGTAAATTCGCCACCCATACATTTTAAGATCATTTGAACCTAGAGAGTTTAACATTGACCTGAAAATGTAGAAGGACGACAATGGTTTTCGAGGGTCTCCACTCTTTTCTTCATTACTCTTTATGTCATTCATGTCTCCCACAACCAGAGTTGGTTCTTGACGTTTTGCATTACCGCCTTCCTCCTGCACTAAATTCTTTCATTGCATGTTTCTGATAGTTTTTATAGGATGCCCATATACATACAACATAAGATACTTTATTTATTTATCTTCTATGTATATTCTTGTTTGATACAGAGTAGGATGATATTTAAGAGCTAACTTTACTTCTTCTTCCCAAAAATAGCTAATCCACCACCTAGCCCTATTGGTGAGACTATAATACTATTCTTATATCCTAATTTCGTAGCTAGACTAACAACATATTCATCATTTCTTTTTGTTTTTACCAAAACCGTTATGTCAGGTTTATATTGCTTCTTAACATTTACCAAATTTTTTTTTATTCATGGTATTTTTCATACCGTGACAGTTCCAGTGAAAGAGCTTCATGGCTCCAGGGGTGGCTTCAGGTTCCCACCCTCCCCTTATCTTCATCATATAAGTTTGTCCTCTGTTTAGTAGCAACCTTTTCATCATGTTCATCTCTTATTTCTTCCTTCTTCTTGACACTTAAAGCAGCTTGATCCTTAATTTGAGTTTACTTGTAGCATACTAGACCCTTCATTTTTCATCTACATCAAAAGAAAAGAGGTTATCTTTCTGTTTCTTTATGTTGATGACATGATACTTACAGGTAACATTGAGAAAATGATTGAAACGTTGCTTGTCTCTTTGAATGAGAAGTTTAGAATGAAGGATATGGGAGTTATGCAATATTTTCTGGGAATGCAAGCTCATTTTTACTCTGCTAGTCTATTTTTGAGTCATAAGATGTATGCTTTAGATCTTCTAATAAATGTAGGAATGTCAAACTGTACATCAATGTCGACTCTCTTGCTACAAAAGTTTGACAACTTACATGTCATGATGAAGCTTTCCCTAATCCGTCCTACTTCGGAAACTTGACAAGAAAGGTACATTATCTGGTATAAGACTTAAATTCATGGTTGAATATGTGGAATTAATTAAAAATAGAAAATAATATAAATTAAAATATTACGATAGTAAGTGGTATCAAGTTGTTAAATATCTACGTTCGATTTCACAAAATTGCATTGACTCTCATTGTAAGGTTATTTGGCTAGATTGGATCTTAGTTAAAGAGAAATCGCATCTAAGAACACAAAAAATATATTTGCGGTTGAACAATTTTTTCATTGTATCAAAACAACTTTTTCTCCTTTTTTCTTCTTTCAAGAAACCAACATGTTCATGCATAATCAGACTACAATATATGGAGCTTGATTGGTAACATCTTTCAAAACTTTCTACAACACTTTAATCTTTCTAGAACACTAAATCTTACCAATCATGCTCTAGAACATTTTTAAAAGCTATAACTAAAATATAAATTATTCTAGTTTTTGGTCTTAGAAATCCAAATTTTTAGGGCTTATATTTCAATGCTTTGAGATTTTTTCCTTTCCTTTTAATTCTCCAATGTCATGTCTCTTGACTATTTATTTACTTATTTGCTTAATTTTATTGTAAATACATAATTCAATGCTATCTTTGTCTAATTTAATATAAATAATAACATATTTATTAGTACGATAATCTAATTTTTGTTTTCTTCAGCATAGTATATTATATTATATATTATAACTAATAGCATGATTATGTTCACATAACTTCTTTTAGTCAGAATACACAAACATAACTATATAGTGCTTTTTGTATTATGAATTTATGTACTAATTAATATTTGTGTGAAAAACAAAATATAATTTTGTTATTTTACGTATATTTATAGTTATTATATGATTTTGGTTAAGCGTACAAAATATCTTTAAAATGAAATTTTTTTATTAAAATATATTAATCCTTTTTTTTTTTTTTTTTTTTTTTTTTTTAACTTTTTT
>OVAN01015201.1:0-11488 GCA_900406275.1 Anastatica hierochuntica
CCTTCTGTCTTGGCGCCAATTGGCGCCAAGACGGGCCTCCGGTCTTGGTTTTATCGACGTCCGGATCGGCCTCCAGTTCGGTCGTCAATCGGTTCCAAGACTCGTTCGTAGGTCTAGCGTCAATCGGCGTTTTAGACATTNGGCGTTTTAGACATTTCTTCGAAGCGACGCGGTTCTCTAACGCTTTTAGTGGTTTTGCATCGCTTTAGAGGATGTATCGTGTGGCCTTGTGAAAGTTATCTGTGGGCCACCGATGCTAACCTCGGCACTTAGATGCTTCAGTTGCTTGCGGATGGACAGACTTTATTCAGAGATTGGCCACGATTGACTATCCCCGAAGCTTTGAAGCCAGGTCGGGAAGAGACGGCCTGAACGATGGGAATCTCGGAGCTTTCAGATATCCTTATGATTCCCATGTCCGAAGGAGGAAACATCGTTTCTGAGACCCTTTTCAGGCATCGATTTCGTCGGGACAGTTTTTGACCCCAACACAATCCTACATGAAGATCCAATTGATTAAATTCCTAATCATACAATTCTATGTCAACAATTCATGAATCCCTATGCGAGAATCCTAAACCTAACGAATAAACTACTCACTCATGTTCAGAGAATCAACAAAAATCAAATCAAAGAGAGACATCATTGTATTAATCAATAAACAAAGAATAAGGTTCATAATTCTTCTAGAATTCAAAGTACATAAGATGATTCTTCTCCTTAAGTTATAAATCTCTATCTTGCTCTCAAAAACTCAGAAAAGTGCATAATAAAACAGGAAACATGAGCTTAGGTTTTAGTAATGAGATTCATATTCAAATTAAGTTCGGTTTGGTTCTTCGTAAAATCGGGCCGAAAAACGGAACAGGGATCGATCGATTTTGAGACAAGGACCGATCGACCCTTATCCATATGATTGGATATTTTCAGCCTTCAAGAAAACTTCCTTCCATGCTTGAAATCCATCCAAAATGCAATCTTTTTACACATCCACACTCGATTCCTGTAAAAACACTAAAGAAAACAAATCCGCGCCAAAAAGATCTGAATACATACTAAAAACCATAAATCTCAAGTAAAAACATGTGATAAAAACCACTAAAATACTAACACATCAAATCCCCCAGGCTTGAATCTTTTCTTGTCCTCAAGTAAAGAAAACTACGATTAAGCCTACGGGAAAAGAAATTTGAAAACCAAATGGATCTTATGCTATCAGAAAACCGTACTTTGCACTTCTTTCGCTAACCATATAGATTTAGAATAGTTAGAACATTCTCCCCAAGAATCGTTGCATAACCTCCCAAGCCCATCAATACTCTAAAATCTGAACCTGCAAACTTAGCTTCCATGTTAAAAACTCTCTACATTCATTCAAGATAGGCGTGAAATTTTTTCACCGAAGAACTCGTAATCAGGAAATCAGGCTAGGTATTAAAGGCTTTTCGTGGTGAGGCTTAAAGTGTTTCGGGTATCAAAAATTGTGTCAAGATGAAAGAAATTATGCAAAATCGCAGGAGAGAACGAGTATATTGATATCCATGTCCCCTAACTATCCAAGTACAAACCACCAGTCAAAAGTAAACCGAATATGTGCAAACTTCAGGGTGAAATCAATCAACAATATAATATGCAAATGTTAATTTCTAAACCAGATTTAAAGAAAGAAACTTTTAATTTTTCGTTTTTTTTCAAAGCACGAAAATCTTGTAGAAATCAGCATGTCAATGACGTTTTTAAACTTTAAAATACCCATACAACATGAAGAAATGCAACATATTCATCAGAACCTCCAAAATACCCAATACCGAGAAATTAGACACTCAGGACTGTGTCTAAACCACCTAAATTTTTTAATCCTACCTAAGCAATTAGCAAGATCATGTATACCCTATTCTCTCTATTGTTTTTACACATGTGTGCATATAAGTTCAAAAAGAAATGCATGGATATTCAAGGAGATAAGGTAAGGGTACGTGCCAGACTAAAGACTCTCTACATTCATTCATTCAAGATAGGCGTGAAACTTTTTAACCGAAGAACTCGTAATCAGGAAATCAAGCTAGGTATTTAAGGCTTTTAGTGGTGAGGCTTAGAGTGTTTCGGGTATCAAAAATTGCGTTAAGATGAAAGAAATTATGCAAAATCGCAGGAGAAAACGAGTATATTGATATCCATGTCCCCTAACTATCCAAGTACAAACCACCAATCAAAAGTAAACCGAATATGTGCAAACTTCAGGGTGAAATCAATCAACAATATAATATGCAAATGTTAATTTCTAAACCAGATTTAAAGAANCACCAGATTTAAAGATATAAATTTGAATTTTTCGGTTTTTTTTTCAAAGCACGAAAATCTTGTAGAAATCAGCATGTCAATGACGTTTTTAAACTTTAAAATACCCATACTACATGAAGAAATGCACCATATTCATCAGAACCTCCAAAATACCCAACACCGAGAAATCAGACACTCAGGACTGTGTCTAAACCACCTAAATTGTTCAATCCTACCTAAGCAATTAGCAGGATCATGTATATCCTATTCTCTCCATTTTTTTTAAACATGTGTGCATATAAGTTCAAAAAAAATTCATGGATATTCAAGGAGATAAGGTAAGGGTGCGTGCCAGACTAAAGACTCTCTACATTCATTCATTCAAGATAGGCGTGAAACTTTTTCACCGAAGAACTCGTTATCAGGAAATCAGGCTAGGTATTCAAGGCTTTTAGCGGTGAGGCTTAGAGCATTTCGGGTATCAAAAAATGCGTTAAGATGAAAGAAATTATGCAAAATCACAGGAGAGAACGAGTATATTGATATCCATGTCCCCTAACTATCCAAGTACAAACCACCAATCAAAAGTAAACCGAATATATGCAAAATTTAGGGTGAAATCAATCAACAATATAATATGCAAATGCTAATTTCTAAACCAGATTTAAAGAAATAAACTTGAATTTTTCGGGTTTTTTTTTAAAGCACGAAAATCTTGTAGAAATCAGCATGTCAATGATGTTTTTAAACTTTAAAATACCCATACAACATGAAGAAATGCAACATACTCATCAGAACCTCCAAAATACCCAACACCGAGAAATCAGACACTCAGGACCGTGTCTAAACCACCTAAATTATTCAATCCTACCTAAGCAATTAGCAGGATCATGTATATCCTATTCTCTCCATTTTTTTTAAACATGTGTGCATATAAGTTCAAAAAAAATTCATGGATATTCAAGGAGATAAGGTAAGGGTGCGTGCCAGACTAAAGACTCTCTACATTCATTCATTCAAGATAGGCGTGAAACTTTTTCACCGAAGAACTCGTTATCAGGAAATCAGGCTAGGTATTCAAGGCTTTTAGCGGTGAGGCTTAGAGCATTTCGGGTATCAAAAAATGCGTTAAGATGAAAGAAATTATGCAAAATCACAGGAGAGAACGAGTATATTGATATCCATGTCCCCTAACTATCCAAGTACAAACCACCAATCAAAAGTAAACCGAATATATGCAAAATTTAGGGTGAAATCAATCAACAATATAATATGCAAATGCTAATTTCTAAACCAGATTTAAAGAAATAAACTTGAATTTTTCGGGTTTTTTTTTAAAGCACGAAAATCTTGTAGAAATCAGCATGTCAATGATGTTTTTAAACTTTAAAATACCCATACAACATGAAGAAATGCAACATACTCATCAGAACCTCCAAAATACCCAACACCGAGAAATCAGACACTCAGGACCGTGTCTAAACCACCTAAATTATTCAATCCTACCTAAGCAATTAGCAGGATCATGTATACCCTATTCTCTCCATTGTTTTTACACATGTGTGCATATAAGTTCAAAAAGAAATGCATGGATATTCAAGGAGATAAGGTAAGGGTGCGTGCCAGACTAAAGATGAATCTGGTCACTTAGGATTATCGAAAAGAATGGTAGAAAAATGAGGATGTAATCCTGAATGATGGGTTTGATTCCTGATTTCAAGTTCCTGGATCAAAGCAATTAAGTTCATTAGTAGGCCAAATAAAATAGAGTTAATAACATTTTAGACAAAAGCCTGAGTTCAAGAGATTTCTGGCAGGAAGTTTGGTCATGAGTTATTCCGGTTTGCCTGCGCTAAATGTCCAAATGAAATGGTCAATGAAAATATAAATAATGCAATGCGCAGAGATAATAGTCTGAAATCATCATGAAGCATAAACAATCCATAAATTGACTCAATAAAAACATCAAAATGAGTCAAATAACATCAAAAGAAAAAGATAAACATAAGTAAACTCCCCCAGACTTATCTCACACCGTCTCGGTGCGAAAAAAACCAAAGGAAGGGGTAAGTAGCAAATAAAAAGAAAAATAAAATCAAGATGAAGTGAAAAGGGAAAGAGCAAACTTACCTGAAAGCGTGTAATATACCCATGTAAATGAGATAGGGATTGATCGATCCATGGACAAGGATCGGTCGATCCCTGTCCCTCTGTCTGGTGACCTGTTTCCTACAATACAAAGGCCAAAAACACGAAAAATGTAAAAAGCACCAAACACCAAAACACCAAAACCAAAAGCACTACAAAACTAACTAAAATGAAAAAGAAAACTACCTAGTGGGTTGCCTCCCACTCAGCGCTTGTTTAAGGTTGCGAGCGTGACTGTAGTGGCGATGAATTAGTCTGGAAGGGCCTTTGAACTCACCTCAAATCAAGCTCCACCAGAGAAAATCTTCAGCTCAAAGATGTTGCTCATCGCTTTCTTTACAGTAGCTGCTCCCTTCTCTTTAAACTCTGGTGTAAGGATGGCCCTTACCTTGGAGAAAGGTCTTAATATGCCTTTACACTTCACTTTGTACTCAATCTCACTTCCATCGCATCCTAGAGGGATCAAAGTCAACTTTGAACTCTCCTCAGTATTGTGCTCTTTCTGCTTCATTTTCTTTTTGGTCTTGAGTTTTCTCACTATAGAATGAACGTCTCCATCCAGGACTTCTTTGACATCATTCTTTTCAGCAATCTCCAGTGTTTCCTTACTCAATAAACCATCCTCTTCGTCAATTTGTGATAAGGAAATGTTAAAAGAATCCTCTGTGTAAGGTTCCTCCGTAGCCTCCTCAATAACATCAGTCAATGTGTCCACCCAAAAAGTATGCCCATCAATGGTAGGCTTCTTTGTTGACTTCTCGAGGTTGAAACGCACATCTAATTTACGCAACTGCAGATCAATTTGACCATTTTGTACATCAATTATCGCTCTAGCAGTAGATAAAAATGGTCTACCCAAGATGATAGGATCATTGGGTTCTTCGTCAAGCTACAAGACTACGAAATCAGTGTATACATAGCCTTTCCCAACACCAACAGGAATGTTATCGAGAATACATATGGGCTTCCAAATTGATCTATCAGATAGTATCAAGGATATCTTCGTGGGCTTATAGTTCACCATATTCAGCCTCTGCAAGACAGACAACAGCATAAACTAACTCCAGAGCCCAAGTCACACAGACATCTCTCGAAAGTAAGAGATCCAATCCTGCAAGGCAAAACAAAAGGATCTGGATCTTCGCGTTTCTCCGGTGTGATATTCTGAAGAACTGCACTACACTCTGCAGTAAGAACCGATACACCTTGTTCTAAGGTCATGTGATCTGAAAGAATCTCCTTCATGTACCTCTTAAGAGAAGATACCATATTGGCTGCTTCTACGAAAGGCAATCGCACATGTAATTCATCAACTAGATTAGTCAACTTCTCATACTCGCGTTCCTTGATCTTTTGAAGCGGAATGGAAGGATACGGAGGCTTGGGAACATAAGGTGGGGGTGGTACATACTGATCCACAACCTCCTGTACATCCGATTCATCACGAAAATCTGATGAACTCGCGTCACAACAGGGATCGATCGATCCAGGGACAAGGATCGATCGATCTCTTTCCTTTTATCCAGTTGTTAACAAGGTGGAATTGGACAAGGATCGATCGATCTTAGGGCAGGGATCGATCGATCCTTGTCCTTCTGTCCTGGACAAAATGTTTTCCTATTTTCCACTTCAAACCGTAATAGCATTGCAGTATTCCTTCGGATTCTTCACCGATTTGGCTGGAATGACACCAGGTGTAGCTTTGTTGCTCGTAGAAGTCTGAGCAACCAGTGTTTCCAGCATCTTCATTTGAACACAATTAGCCTCAAACTTCCCATTGAGGTCACTGTACATGCTATCGACTTTCTGATTGATTTTCGCAGCAAACGTAGTCTGATTTTCTAGCACTTGGTGAAGCATTTGTTTCAGATCACTATCTTCAAAAGACACAGAAGATTGTCCTTGGTTCTAATTCTGATACCCCAACTGATAGTTGTTCTTGAATCCTCCTGAACCAAACTACTTCTGCTGATAGCCACTGTTTCCGAAACCACTATTCTGATTCTTATTCTAAAATCTGGAGTTGAAGACACTCTGATTATGTTGGTATGACTTGTTTTGGAACTGGTTTTGTTGGTTGAAACCTCTGTTACCAAAATTCGCTTGACCTCCAATGTAATTCACATCTGCTTATCCACCACTTAGCTCCTCAGACATGAATTTCTGATACATATGTCCCATCTTCTAGTCTTGAAGCACAGGTGCATCGTTCTGCTCCCAAAAAAAGTTCACTCCTTGCTGATCTCTCCTCATTAGCTCATCGAGCTTTGATTGCAGATCATCAATTCTCTTCGTATATGATTATACAATTCCTCTACCACGAACATAGTCTGGTCTTCGATTGGCTTGACTATTCGCCATATTATTCACCAGCATATAAGCTTCCTCCACATTCTTGGTCATGAAATCACCATTGCTCGCGGTGTCCATAGCATTCTGATATTTCTCCTTAACCCCATTGTAGAAAATGTTGAGGAGATTCCAATCTGAGAACCCATGATGAGAACAATCATTGAGGTACTCCTTGAATCTTTCCCAAGCTGCATGAAAACTCTCAGAACCCAATTGGTGAAATCCTGCAATCTTGTTTTGGAGAGACATATACCTCAATTTCATGAAGAAATGCCCAAGAAAAGCAGCCTTAATTTCGTCCCATGTCCTCAGAAAATCAGGCTCTAGACTATTGTACCATCTCGAAGCTTTGTCTTCATAGAGAAAGTGAATAACCTGCATTTCAGAGCTTCAGCAAGTACTCCGTTGTGCTGGATAGTATTGTGGATGGCTCAAATTTATCCAGATGGTGCATTGGGTTCGATGATGGCAACCCATGAAATTGATTCTGCTGCACCAAGTTAATGAGACCAGTCTTGATCTCAAAATCTCTTCTCTCTATGGGAGGCGGACGAATCCCAGCACGATTCGCATAGAAATCCTCTAGAGTGTCATATTGCGCCAGAGTCATCCTCTATTGACGTTGATTTGTGCGTTATTGCCCCTCAACTGCAACATTTTGTTGGCCAACTTGTTGTGCACCAGCATTAGCACCATCTCCAGCAGGTGGATCACCTCCTAGAAGGACTCCAGGAAAGAGAGGATTTTGATGAACTTTAATGTGTTCTCCCATGTTATCACCCATGATTTGAGCAAACTCAAATTCCTCAATAACCTCCAACAGCTTCTCCTTCTTCTTCTGTCTCTCTAGACGCGCAGGTTCCGGCTCAAATTCGAGAAGATTCACGATCCCTTGGCTTCTAGTATGATGCATGTTCATGCACCTGAAAGCACAAAAACAGAGAAGAAAAATAAGAGATTAAACAAAATAAAGAAAAATGCCTTAGGCACGCAATTATCCTAAGTTCTACGACGACCTATTGGTCCCCGGCAACGGCGCCAGAAAACTTGATAGCTCAGATTTTCGCCCGAGGTAACAGTGCAAGCGCACATAAGTACATTGTAGTTGTTCGGGATCAAATCCACAGAGACCAAAGGTAGCACGTAGAATTTAAGATCAAATAGCGGGCTAAAGCGAAAAAGATATTTTGATAAAGATGCAATAAATCGAAATTTAAGAAGCAAAGAAAGCAAGCAAGCAACTGCGGGGTTGTAAATCAATTAAAGAAGAGTTGGGCATTGGGTATTCTCAGGGAAACAATTCATTGAAGATTCGAATTATAGACTAGGGAACATGTTTTAAACCGTCTTGAACTCAAACACAATTATAGACTTGATCTACTTCTGTATTATTAATTTCCTATGTATTAGAAACCTTGAGACTAACTTTTGTTAACTCTCAGATTCTAATCATGCATTTTAAACAAGTTTGATATGTTCATAATTCACTTAAACATCAACTTACATTGACTTAAGATAAATTTCTTCTTTAGGATTCTTTCATGCATTTAATCGAACACTTTCCAGGCGTTAAACAACCTAAGATCAGAAACTAAGTGACCAGTTTAATTTCATGCATTACGAACAATCCTACATGAAGATTCAATTGATTAAATCCCTAATCATACAATTCTATGTCAACAATTCATGAATCCCTATGCGAGAACCCTAAACCCAACGAATAAACTACTCACTCATGATCAGAGAATCAACACAAATCAAATCAAAGAGAGACATCATTGTATTAATCAATAAACAAAGAATAAGGTTCAGAATTCTTCTTGGATTCGAAGTACGGAAGATTATTCTTCTCCTTAGGTTACAAATCTCTCTCTTTCTCTCAAAAACTCAGAAAAGTGCATAATTAAATAGGAAACACGAGCTTAGGTTTTAGTAATGAGATCCGGTTAAAATAAGTTCGGTTTGGTTCTTCGTAAAATCGGTCCAAAAAACAGGACAGGGATCGATCGATCTTGAGACAAGGATCGATCAATCCTTGTCAATATGATTGGATATTTTCAGCCTTCAAGAAAACTTCCTTCCATGCTTGAAATCCATCCAAAATGCAATCTTTTCGCACATCCACACTCGATTCCTGTAAAAACACTAAAGAACACAAATCCGCGCCAAAAGGATTCAAATACGTACTAAAAACCATAAATCTCAAGTAAAAACCTGTGATAAAAACCACTAAAATACTAACACAGCATAGTATCATTTATTTGGGTGAAACTTGACATGCATCAAGGTTTTTGGCACCCTTGTTGGAGACTTGATACATTAGCTATGAAATTTTACATTGTTTTTAGTGTATAACGCTTTTATTTATAGTTTTTACGTCCTTTTCATTTATCTTTTCAGGTTTTATGCGAAGAAAATCTCCTTCGGACAATCCATCAACAACAAGTTCACCCATTGGTTAACTAGAACGTATCTTAAGGAGACAAAAGAGATAACGATTAGATGCTATGGAGAATCTAAACCAAAATCCTTCTTAAGGACAGCCATTTCCCATGGATGATCTGGTTGCCCTCGTTGGACAAGGAGAAGACGTTGCTGTCCATGGACTCGTTGTCGCCCTTGTTGCTCTTTCTTAACCTTAAGAAAACCTAGTCGTTGCTGCTTGACTTCAAGGAGTCCATGTAATCCCACAAGGACCTCTTGGTGTTGTCCCAAATTTGCAAAATCAACCTAGAGGAGGAAAGGCACCCATTTTAGTGGAGAATCAATAACAAAATTCAGTTGGGAATTTAGTGGGATTACAATAGCTCCCCCCCCCATCCACTTCAAACTTTACTTCAACAAGGTTTTTCTCAAAATTAGCCACCTCAACGGCGAGCTCAACAAAATATGCATCGTCAACCTCAAACTATTGGAGATTTCGATTCTTCTGATGCTTTCTTATTGAATATGAATATAATTTGTCCTCCTCAACCTCAAAGGAATGACTTCGAGACTAACCCTCAAATCATAGCCTTGGTGAAGCAAAATCAGTTCCACATACTATCCACCGAGCATCCTCTTGTTCATATTGATACCTTTGATGAGATATGTAGTACCACACTCAACAGAGTTCCATTAAGTGCAAGATCTTTTAATGCAGGCACAAAATCACTCCAACACTAGGAACAATCAATTAGTAAAAGATGCCAAGCTTTTGATGTGAAAGGTGGAAGAAATAGAGATGAAAGGGGGAAAAGATTGACTCGCTCAATCAAATGAACGAGCACGACTATTTGAATCTCTCAAAAAAACTGAAATGCGACTTCAATAGATCAAAAGTGTCTCACACACTTACAATCTAAGGAAAAGAATACAAGAAACAAGTGATTCGCTCACAAGACTCAAATGATCAACAAGATGAATTCAAAGACAAGAGTTTTGAAAAAATAAATTCTTTTACTAAAGTTTAGTAAGAAGACTGGTATTTTACAATGATAATAATGATGGAGCTTTGTAGGCTCGTACAAAGGATGGACTTAACTAACGGTAATAAAGTGAAACAAGGAAATAAATAATTGCTAAGAATCAAAGATGAAGCTCCTCTTAGATTTGTAGGCATTGGGAATGATTTGTGCTGGCCAAGAGGGAAGCTTGTTGAGTCTTGTATCTTGATATGTTTTGGATATTCCCAATGTAAAAAAGCCTTCTAGTGGTATTCTTTGGTTGAATACTCTTGTGTGTGTTTTTGGTAAGTTGATATGCTTGAGTGGCCACGATGGAATCCTCCTAATCCGATAACTGGGAATGAAGCTTGACATTTTAGGATACTCTAGTTGTAGTAGATACTCTCCTGGTCACCAAATGATGGAATCCTGATCAGCTTATTTCTCAGACAACAAGCAAACCGAACAAGCTGCCTAGAAAACAGATTTGACGTAGGAGCACTCCGAGGAGCATATCTTTTCAACCAAAGGAAATTAGGCAACAAGATTGATTGTTCTGGAAACCTTACTCTTGAGAGCATCTTTAGAAACTAGACTCATCACAACGACATTAAATGCCTGGGAGTTACGGAGCTTACAATCTGGGTGAATCAGGATTTTCGCAGAACTGACGTATCCTCACTCCAAAGGGTATTCCGACCAAACCAGAAGGTTTCAGGATATGATTCAAAAAGTTTTAGATTCTCAAGCCATCAAAGGATCAAGAAAAAGTGGTATCACTTGAAAAGACGCTGGGAAGAATTAGTTATGAATTTTCAAAGTCAGCAGACTTTCAGCTCGGTTTGTTTCAACCCATAAGAAGCCAAAGCTCAAATCAAGGATCCACTATCATTTGTTGAAAGAGAGGCCACGAAATTCAAGTCCAAAGGAGCTCCAAAAAATTGAGTTGCTGCGTTGGTTTTCATCAAACCAAGTTCGACACCAATTGGGGAGGAAAACCAGCCTCCAACCAAGCAACTCAATTTATCGGTTTTTATGGTTCATTTTTAGATTTAGATTTTAATTATTTGTGGTTTATTTTTGGTTCAATAATTTCGATTATGGTTATAGATTTAGAGAAAAACCCTAGTTTTATTTCTTTTTTAAACTTTGTCGCTGTAGGATTTTCAGGGAATGAGAAATCGAAGTTTTATCAAAGTTGTTCTTTTTTCTTCACAGAAATTGTGAAACTCTTTGTAACGCCCGTTCCGAGGGAACCAGGGTTAACCAACCGGTACAGCAAA
>OVAN01015203.1:0-11487 GCA_900406275.1 Anastatica hierochuntica
GATTTAGTTCACCCTATGTCATCATTATAAAAACTTTTTATCTAAAAAATTATGACATGATTTCTATTTGATGCATATTATACGTCACATATAATTTCAATTTTTTTTTCTCAAATTATATCTAAATGATCCATAAAGATACTTTTGTACTAAATTATATTATAAAAGTATTTAGTTTGAAAGATCTAAATTTTCTTTATAATTTACAAAACATTTCAAGTTTTAAAATACACTTTATAATGAATCTGTATATTTTAACATTCATCTATACTCATTACCAATAAATTTCTACAATGAAAACCATAGAGAATAATGATGTATATCAAGAAAACATTTTAGTGATTTTTTTTAGTCATAATTATTCATTATATCCCGATTAAAACGAAATCATTAGTTGTACTAAATCAAATAAATTACTAACATTTTAACGATAATTTATCCGCGCATGGCGCGAAGAACCATCCAGTTACTTTAAAAAAATAGAAAATCAATATTTGTGGAATAAAGTAAAAAACTAAAACATCATTGTGAGACGGAGGAAATATATTTTTAATCAAAATTTCAGCTAAGATTAAGATAATATCAAGTGTACCATCAGTTATGTGGATTTAATTAATTTAAATCATTCGCTCTTTAAATTGGAACAACAATTATCTGGTGGCTTACTTTTAAATTGATGATTATGCTAAATTCTTTTTCTCAACCTGATAATTGATTTAACCTTTAATTAATCTCATTATCATTATCAGCAAAAGAATAGATTCTTTAACTCTGAAGAATAATTACGATGACGTGGCAAAGCATGATTGGTGAAGCAACAGTGGTTCGCATTGGATTTAGAACCCTTTGAAGCTTTTGCCTTTAATTAAGAAGACAGCGAAGCCAAAACCAAAACCCACTTTTCCTTTTCGTTATGCCCCCAAAAAAAAAATTCAATCTTTATTTATCACAATAATGTCACAATCATCAACACCGATTCATCGTCATCTTCAACTCCGTCTTGATCTTTTTCTTCTTTCTACCGACATCTAATATCTGTCTCACAGATTCCAAAATTTTCTCTCATTCTTAAACCTCTCTGTTTGGTTTCTCCGAAGGAAAGGAGAGGAAAAAGTTTGGGACTTTGATTGGTTCTGATGAAGCTTCGACAAACCCAGGATTTTGTCTGAATCAGTTTGGTCTTTTTTCGAGAGATTTGTGTTTTTTTTCCCGTTACTTGAAGGGTTTAAGAAGAACAAAGTAAGAACAGAAATGGGTTGTGCTGGATCGTCGCAGTCGCAGGGAGAAGGTAAGATAACTCTGTTATCTCTTGAATCTCTCTTAGTTTACGTTTTTCTTCTTTGTTTTTGTTGGATTGGGTGAGAAAGAGATCGTTTTCCCTCTGTTTCGTTGGAGAAGATGAAAGATATGAAATTTCTATATTTAGATTTGATTTTTGTCAACCCTTTTGGAAAAAATCGATGAGAGAAACCCTAGATGTGTAATCGATCTGTTGGAATGTTTTTTCCTCTAACATTAACTTAGATTTTGTTAGGTTGCGTTTTAAAAATTAGGGTTTAGGTTTATCTAATCTGATGGGAGTTTATATCAGTCCCATCTTTTATGGCAATGACATGAGCTGAAGTTGTTATCCTTGAATTAATTTCTATGGTGCTCGTATCTTCTGTTGAAGTTTGATTCCATTGAAAGGTTTTCAATGTTGGATTGGATGTGTGTTTTAGATGTTGTCTATGTACATCTGTATGATAACTGTTTGCCTCATTATGTCTGGCTTTCTCTTATGGAAAGATATGAAGTGACCAATCTACGCCGAGAAAGCTAATTTCTGCGAATTGACTTGCTTCAAATCCTAATTTAGCACTTGTATGATCAATGCTTATGGTGGATGATGCACATGGATCTAGACAATGGAGTTGTATTCATTGATAGATGATTTGCTGCTTGTTACAGTGTCGGTGAAGAAAATTAGGAAGCCGAAACCATGGAAGCATCCCCAACCGATCACGAAAGCTCAGCTTTTGCAGCTGAGAGAAGAGTTTTGGGACACTGCTCCTCACTATGGCGGTCGGAAAGGTACCACCTGTACTTTATTCCTCTTCTTGGTTTTCCAGTGGTGCTTTTTGGCTCCATATCGGACACAAAAAGAAGAGTTGTAAGGGCCCTACCGGGTTCGAACCGGTGACCTATTGATCTGCAGTCAATTGCTCTACCACTGAGCTAAGGACCCTTGGTTGTTCAGTATTGAGTTACACACAAAGATCATTATGGAATAGTCATTGATTTAGTTGAAGTTACTCATTGATTTTGAATGTAGGCATATTAATGATTAGTTAATAGTGAAAAAAAGAGAATTAAGGGCCCTACCGGATTCGAACCGGTGACCTATTGATCTGCAGTCAATTGCTCTACCACTGAGCTGAGGACCCTTGTGCTAATCTTTCATTACATTGAATATCATATTATCCATGAGACTGAAAATGTCAGTTGTTTATGATTCTCTAAGAAACAAGTTTGCTGCTATGGATCTTTAGTTAAATTGTGCCACTTTAATCTATACCACAGTGAGAAAAATGACCTGTTTTGCTCTTTGTTCAGTGTTTGGATCTCATACATTTGGTATTTGACACTTGGTATTCGCAGAGATATGGGATGCGCTTCGTGCAGCTGCTGAAGCCGACATTTCTCTTGCACAAGCAATTGTGGACAGTGCAGGTGTCATTGTTCAGAGCACTGATCTCACAGTCTGCTACGACGAAAGAGGTGCAATTTCTATAACCTTTTTTTCCGATTGCCTCGTGGTGATATTCATGTGCCTGACTAATGATGTCCTTGCTCTGATTGCAGGTGCTAAGTATGAGCTTCCTAAGTATGTTCTAAGCGAGCCTACCAACTTGATGGAAGAAAATTGATTGACATCAAGAATATTTTGAGAAGACCAGAAAAAAAGAAAAGGGGAGAAGCAAAAAATGTAAATCTTTGTGTGTAAGTAGTTAACATTAGGAATCTCTTCTTTTGTCTATTTAACACTTGTAAAAAAGATTCCCACATTTCTCCCTCTTGACTTGTACCCAAGTACTCAGATAGTACCCTATCATTTCGTAATCATGTTCTCAAATCTCTTTGTTTCTCTATGGACTGGATCCGGATCTCGGTACAAGCTTGTCGAAGAAAGAAGCAATGAGGATGTTGAACATGGCTTTAATTGTACACAAACCCATTTCTGACATTGAGACCACCAATGTCATCAGTTAGTTGTAAGTATGTTAGAAGGGAAAGCCAAAGTCCAAGCACCATAGGTGAAACGTGAAGCTAATCTAAGTGGTGCAGCAGCAACGAGGTTTCAGACCTTTGAGCTTTTATCACAAGACAAGCAAACACACAAGTCTCTAACTTTGAAAGAGACAGAGAAACAGAAGCTCGTCTTCAGTCTCTCTGCAAAGCAAAGATGTTAAACTGAAAGAAGAGGAAGGACAACGTTCATCCTCTTCATCGCAGATGTTAGAGAGGTGAAGATTGAGTAAAAATGTGTCCATCTTTTAGATTCTTTTGATTTGCATTTAAATCATTTGTTCAGAAGTTAACAGTCACAATTTTCACAGTTGCACTTGCAATTAGAGATTTCTTCAGGTTTTGTTAATACCACTTGATAAGATTTTCTGTTGGTCTAACGAGTCTGATTTACTATATACAACTAAGTATATCACGAGTGTAAAAGAGTCCTTTAACGAGGCTAAAGAAACCGAAAACTTGCCCTATATACATTTTTAGAACTCGAAAGCATTGTTTAGCTGAATGGAGAAAGATGGTTGACCAACGCTTGCAAGAGGAGCATCAGCTCTAACAACTAATCCGGTTCGTCCAATGTTCCCATTCCACTTGGACCGGCCAAACTGCGGTTTTAGAGAGTGAAAAACCAAAATGAGAGTCAATGAGAACCGAAATGTTCCCCACAGAGGAGAAAAAAAAAGATTAGCTTACAGAAACTGATGCAAATGCGGAAGGATGAGCGGTGATTGCGCAGCCGCATATCAAATTGATGTTATCATTTAACGAATGAACAACTTCAGTTTTCATCCCCGGATTGCTTCCACAAAATGTAGAGGACACGCTGTTTCCATGTTTGGTTACTAACGAGAAAAAAGTACAGTTTTGATTGAAAATGGGAAAGGCGGGGTTTTACCTAAGTTGAATTCTCGGTTTCATCATGAGACCAGACTTACGCCAAGCCAAGGCTTGAGAGACACCTAGGCCAAATGATTTGTCAGGCCAATTTACCATCGGTGTGATTAGTGTTCCTTGCTTAGTCTGTTTCACCAGAGACAAGAAACAGATTTTTTTCAAGCTCTTGAAGATATGAACTGTTACTATACTTGATCAATTATCGACCCAACCTTGCAAGAGAAACTAAATCTCATATCGCCTGGATATTGACCTTGCGCTTGAAGAAGGCCGCAAGAAAAAGGAACAAAGACACTAGTCGTCAATCCCTCACCAGATACATATGTTACTTGCCCATTTGGGAACTGCAAGTCTACAAACGACTGTTTCATGTACGGAATTAGTTCCAATATGTCGGAAAATGAAGGTATACCCGCATATACGCATAGGAGGACTTCAAAAGGTAAAGACGCTTACACAAGCCAAAGGATTAAGGCAGATCATCGACATCATCAGCCATCTTCGATGCTTTGACCACAAAGCAGGACAGAGTGAATGCATACCTTTCTGAAAAAGAGATTACCAAGTAAGTATTACTATTACCCAAGTTTTGGAAGGAGGAGCAAAAACTTCAGACGCGAAGACTAACAATAGCAACACAATCATACTTTCACTGAGACAGAAGATAATACAAATTTGAGCGCATACCTTTCTATCATATCCATACCAGAGCAAGTGCTGCTTTGATAAATGAACAGGCAAAAGAAGAGTTGAATCACGCAGAAATAGCAGTGGTCCAAGCTGGAGAAGAAAGAGAGACGAACTATCATCTCTTGCGGTTGAACTTGATGTAGAAGCTTCAACTCTCCAAAGATCTCCTCTTGCAGCTAATGAATGTTCCATACCACTTGTTCTACTTTCATAACTTGACGATATCTCAACTGATCCCTACAGTTAACAGAAACTGTATTCTTTAATCGGTTCATATTAACCAAAGCCACGGCTCAACTTAATTCCATTTTCACAGGATCTTATCAATGGGGATCTAAGTTTCCACAACTTTAAACGTCCTCAATCTCTAAATCTACATTCTAAACCCCTAACATCGTAGAACAACAAGTACCTTTGGTCTCCCAAGTAATCCAATAGTCTTTAAATCGAAGTCTGTAACTTTCTCCTCCAACTCCAACACAGTAACAGAACCAGAGGAAGCAGAATTTGTCTTAGCAAACCTCGAGTCCTCTTTCGTCTCTACATAAGCCCTATGGCTCTTCGTAATCGAATCTCTATCCGAAGAAACAGACGGGTTCTCGTCGTGTCGGAAAGGCATCATAGACAACCTTCTGAAGAACTGATGAACCATCACGTTCAATCCAGCGCCGAAATCAACACCAGCTTGACCAATCTTGCTCCCGATATCGAGAATCGCCGAAACGCCATTGATGGGTTGGTCGATGGAAAATCCAGAATCCATAATCCCGAAGTGCTGACTAGGGAAATCGAGATCGAAAAGCTTCGATTTCTGATGATTCGGCCATGGAAAGGAAGGTGGGTTGATGTGAATCAAACCTGTAAAGCCCTGAGCGAGTCTATCAGCTAAGTCTTGTCCATGTCGCTGAACCTCTTCCCAAGCTTCCATAGATCTTTCCACAGACATCGTTTTTTTCTTTTTTTGGGTATTCAAATTCTCATACGAAACAAACTCGGAATCTCGGAGAATTTTTATCAAAGGATCAAACTTTGCTAAGACCCACAAAAAAGGTTGGACTTTTATTTATTTTTTTCTTAGGGGACTCAACAAAATTGGAATGTATGGAGGTGAAATGGAATCTAGCGAGTGAACTTCAGAGCAAAGGAAGAGATTTTGAAAAAGACGCACACAAATCAATGACCAAACCCGCCACGTTGATAGCAATGCCTGTGGCTCTTGATGATACACTTCTTTCTCAGGCGAAGCCTCTATAATATCTCTTATTCCGAATGGCCAATCTTTGTCTCTTTCAGAAAACTTCTTCATTCATACATATCCAGAAAGTCTCTGACTAAGCTAGAGGGTTCTACCTTAGTACTGTGTTATCCCACAAATCAAAGATGGTTTCGGATCTGAATCATTTTTTTTTATATAACTCCGATTTGCACGAACACAAAATCGACGTTTACTAGAAACAAATGTTTGACAAGGTTAACTCATGTTACGCGAGAGGAGTACAGACAGTTCGGCTTAAGTTCTGAATCTCTGTCAGCAATCTTGAGACTGAATCTTGTACCTCGTGAGGAATTTGTAGCTTTGGATGAGTCAAGTCCAATGGATATAGTGTGATGACTTTCATCACAATGGACAGGTGCAAGTTCTTTGTTTTGCCATCCCATACACTCTGGTTTGGAAACTTGCACTTCTCTTTTAGCACGCATTTATCACAAACCTGTTATACAAAAAAAAGACTTGGTTAGACGCAGTTGGGTGCAAGGAAGTTGAGATAAAGACATTATAATCTGTAGTTATATATAAGCTTACATTGTTCTCTGGGATATGGAAAAAATTGCGCAATGTTTTAGCAGCAAATATCGCCCTTTTCTCCAAACTCGGGCAACCAAAGAGCACAACGTTTTTCAAATCGCTACCGTATAACCACCTGCAAGTTGAATTGAAGGTTATGGGTAGCCATGGAGGCAATAAGATTATCGATTCCGTCTAAAACTGCCTAGCAGCAACAACAGCTAAGGAAACTAAAAATATCAATTGCTAAGTTAATCAAGACCATACAAGAGATTCCTACAACTCGACAATCGATACATAATTCCACCGGAAGAATCTACAAAAGTAATAATCACTTATTACATCAGAATTTCTCAATCAATGCAAGAACTAGCCTATGGTAGAACCACAAGAACTCATTTCATCACAAATGATATAATGCAAACTCTAAGAAATGTCACATTTAAGAAAAATGAACTGCGGACAAGTTTTCACCTGAACATGCCAAATAGACCTATGAAGATGAACATTTTAACAAACATTACATTAAACGAAACTGTAATCAATTATTCAAAACTTTCAAACAATCTAACCGAACAAACAAAATGTATGGTCACATTCATTGATAAGTATACAAGTAAAAAGATTCTTACTTTGCAATTTCCTGGTGATCCTTTCCAAATCTTTCGGCTGCAAACTTTACAAAGGTTCTAGCATACTCATCATCAAGACTCCCCATATCCAACTTTCCTCCACGGATGAAATTGGCCTTGTTCAAGTACCCCTCTTTGTGCAGAAGCTTCACAAACGAGACCATCTCTGGAGGAAGCTCCTTATAAACCTTAATGACATCCTCCTGTTCCTGTCTGTTTTTCTTTATATCATTCTCCTCCTCATCGCCCTTAAACAACGTGTACAGATTCTGCCTTTTCTCCGTTTCATCTGATGTAATAACCTTCCCTTTCTGCTTCTTCTTTCTCACGGGTTCCGATTTTTTCAGTTCTATGAGTTCCTTCTCCAAAACCAAAAGCTTTCTCTTCAATTCGTTTCCCTCTTCTTCGGTTTCGAACGTTTCTGATTTGGGTCTCAATCCAACGACCTCTTCGAATAACACAGAGAAGGGTTTCTTATGAGGTTCCACTGACGAAGCTAAAGTTCTGGAAGTAACCGAAGGCGAGACGAACTGACGATTCAGGAGAGTCTTCAAAAAGGTTTGATTTTGACGGATTTGTTTAAGCAAAATCGCCATGGCTTTTAAGAGGGCAAGCTTCAGAAATTAAAAAGATAGGAAATTTCGAGGGTTTTACAGTTTGATAATACTCAAAATAAGACGGCCATTGAAGCACCTGGACCCTCTCTAGCAAGAGAGGAAACGACTATCTAAACCAGAAATAATTTAAACATATATAAACAAACCGGTATTTCGGTTCAATTCGAATTGTACCGAACTGGTTTAAGAAAATCTATTATTGACGGCGAGTCGAACTCGGTAAGAGGATTAGGTTTCCGATCATCGGCGTTGCATCAGTGAACGCCGTCGATTCGGATATAAGAACCGAATCTCGCCGTTCAAAAGATTTCACCAATCTGATCGAAAAATAAACTGTCAGGGACAGAACTTAGGGTTTCTCACCGAATTCGATCCAGGATTGACTAACATTCATGAGGATGTAAAAAAGGTTTTGACAATTGATTTTCGGACGATGTTCTTCTAAAACTCGATGTGCGACTCAAGAAAAACAAAGCTGCATCTAGGGGGAGAACAAGAATCGATCTGGAAAATTTTCAAAAAAAATTTGGATTATTTTTCGATTTATGCTGGCCATCCTTCGGCAGGGTCATGCTAATATTCTCTATCGTTCCAATTTTATCGGAAGTTTCCAAAGAGACTTGCTTGACTCTGTATATATAAAATCTTTGTTTCTCTGTTTAGATAAGCAATGTGGGAGAAAAGTGAACTTGCGTAGAACACAAACTTAAAGTTAGGCTTTTCTGTAATTAACAGATTGAGCTCAATAAAATATATCTCTATTCATGCAGGAAATAATAACCTTCGTTTTAAGCGTCTCTCTCTCTACTGAGTTTTTAGAACTAAAGTCGTAATCATCTCCGGCCGACAAACGTTGGTGCAGACTTTCTGTTTTTTGGTTTTAATAGTATCCGACATGTTCGGTTTCAGTTCTGGCGCTGTCCAGTTGTTATTTCCGGTTGGTATTTTGCGGTGTCTTTTCGGATCTAGGGATCTCATCATCTCAAATCAGATTTGTGTTAATATCGGCTTATCTTATCTTATGGTTTGAGCAATCTTTACATCTTTTTTCCTTCCATTCTCGTTTTTCTTGGCTGATTTTTTCCTCTACTGTACTCTCTTGCTTATGTTCTTTGCCTTCTACAGGCTGCTTTAGCGGCGAAAAAAACCAGGAAAGATTGCCGGTTTTTGGAACATCATCCTTGATGGGGTGTTAGAGTAAGGTTTGATGATGGAGAAGAAAATTAGCGGCGTTTTGAGGAAGACGAGAAATTGGAAGCATGGTATTGCTTAAGGAAAGGTACACGTAAGTCGAATTAGGAGATGAAGGATGAAGGTTTCGCTCGATACAAGCTCAATCGGTGACGAGATTTTGCTCAACCATGGTGAAAGCTTCCACCGTAGGTGAAGCTCAGATGGTTTGGAGAATATCGTGATGATGACGTCAAGATTGGAAGACTTAAGAAGCCTTTGTTGTGTGGTCCTGAATAGGCCACGTATCTCTATTTTGCCACATTGTTTAACGTGGGTTTTAGTTTATTTTTATCCATTTCATTTGTGGACTTGGGCTTACATATAATGTAATTGTACCTTTATATCCCTTGGGCATTAATAAAATTTTGTTGGCAAAAAAAGAAGATATATCTCTATTCGTGATCTGCATGATTTTAATCAAGTTTTGTTAGCGAATCATCTTTGAAAAATAATGCAACGGCCACACAGTTTCATTTTCAAGGTACTACAAAAGTGTTATTTTAGAAATACAAATATAATGCATGCTATAGCTCCAAGAGGATCATCATTTGGTCGGTGATCTCTTATGTTTGGGTGTGAATTATTACGCAAAGGGTCTCAAGTTTTGATAGGAGATGGGACCACTATCCCTCTAGCTAATCCTAATTGGCTACCATTAGTGCCGAATAGACCGCCAGTTTTACGGCCGCAGGTGGATCCTCGTACTCCGATTAGCAGGTTGATTGATCCGACCACGAGACTATGGGATGAGCAGAAGTTGAACCATTACATTGAATCCCAAGATCATTTCTTCATACGAAAGATCTTTCTCTCATCATCTCCTCAAGAAGATACATATGTGTGGAACCATACACAGAATGGCATTTACTCTGTAAAGTTGGGTTACTGGCTAGCCTCTTTTTTGCAAACAAGCAACCAAGATCGATGTGCTCCACTCGCCTCACAACCAGAGCTAGCTAAAGCAATATGGCGACTTGATATAGCTCCGAAGATACGAAATTTTGTATGGCAAATGTGTTCAAAAACATTGGCTACCTCCGAAAACTTAAGACGACGTCATATTGAAGTTGATCCCAATTGTACCCACTGCACGAATACAAAGGAAACTACTAACCATCTCTTCTTTACATGTCCTTATGCCAAATTGGTTTGGCAAGGCTCGGGCGCACCTATCATAGAGTTATGGGATGAATCTATGTGTTTGATGGATAAGATGAGGTTACTAATTATTCATCATCAACATCGTATGAGTGATGCATTAGGGAGGGGTCTTCCTTTTTGGGTGCTTTGGAGGATTTGGAAAGCTCGGAATGAATTGATCTTTAACAAGAAACTCATTCCTCCCCAGGAGACAATAACTCGTATCTCACTTGATGCACATGAGTGGGTGAACACAATTGAGACTGATCGAAATACTACTGCATTGTCTGATCAACAACGGAGTGGCCAAGGACAAAGATGGACACGACCAAAACAGAGTAGAGTTAAGTGTAATTATGATGCTTCACACATAAAGGGAAATCATCACTCGGGACTCGGGTGGATTATACGTGACCAGCATGGGGAGGTACTCAACTGTGGCATGGAACGATTTCAGGGGCGATTCACGGTTCTCGAATCTGAATGTACGACACTAATATGGGCTTTCCAAGTAGCGTGGGGACTCGAATATCAAAATGTTGAATTTGAGGGAGACAATCTCATGGTCGCAAAAGTCTTGAACGGGGAATCTCTTAATCTTCGACTACAATCTTATCAAACAACGATTAATGCTTGACGACAACATTTCAATATGATGAATATTTCTTTTCAAGGACGACAAGCTAACAGGTGTGCCAATGCGTTGGCTAAGGAAGCTTTACGTAGTCAACACTTATGGTCTTTATTTTTGAATTGTCCTGCATTTTTACAAACATTTGTAAACGATGATGCAACATTTGATCATTAATAAAAAAATTTTGTGATCAAACAAAAAAAAATTAATTTGAAGGGGAAAAAAGACCAATTTTATCAGTGACACTTTAACGATTATATTTCCTTTTCAAATTATTCAGTTTATATGGTCATGAATATAATTATCAATAATTGATATGGTTAAAATAACAAAAATCATAAATTTATATTCTTTTTTTAGCCAGTAATAATCATAACAATTATTTTAATCAATAAATATAAATTAGTATTCTTTTATTTCCTCAGTATCTTATTAAAAGAAAAATAATTTAAAAAAATAAATTTACTATGACATAGGATTTTATGTAAAATTCTACTGCATCTAAATTATGATATTTAATTTCTGAGAATATCTTATTATTATTATTCGTAATATATATATATATATATATATATA
>OVAN01015204.1:0-11486 GCA_900406275.1 Anastatica hierochuntica
ATTATAACTTTGTGAATTGAGCTGAGATGGTTCTTAAATGTTTCCCCCTTAGCGATCTATAATCCTGATGAAATGATTTCCCTGATAACACCCTGTGCCTAGCGTCTTCCTCCAATCGGTTTACAACCTGTGTTTACTTGCTTTCTTTTGATTCCGAATTTAGTTTCCTCTTAACCAACTTTCTTTTTCGCCTTAGCCCGTATTTGATCTAATAGTTCTTTGTACACATTGGTCCTTGTGGATTTCGATACCCGAACCACTACAACGTACTTAACTGTACGCTTGCACTGATTTCTTGGGTGAAAACCTGAGCCATCAAGTTTACTATGATATATTGTTGATTGTTTACTATTATGTACTTCTCGTATTGGTAAGTTAGCTTAGACTCGTTTCTCACTGAGTAAATTAGTTGCCCATTAGACTCTTCGTTTTGTAGGAAACAATTAGTGGGAGACTTGACGGATGTGGAGGAGACGACGTGACCAGTGTAGTTTTCTTTTCCCCTTTTTGCTAAAAGTTATTTTTGTATTATATAACGTACAGATTTTTGGAGCATAAGGCTCAATGTGTATAATGTTTGTATGATGTTTAACATTTAATATATATAATATATAAAATGTTTAAATAACTAAAACCTAAGTTTCACCTGAAAGCGGAGTCCTGGTCCGGGATGAACTAACTAGCGAGCTAGCTTAGGACGGTCGGCCGAAGGCTAATTCCGCTAGGGATGTACGTTCGGATTTTGGTTCGGGAAATCCTGAATGTGTTTCGGAGTTCTTGGTCAGAGGGTTCGGGCGTACATCAGTAGCATCTCTGGTTTAGTAAAGGGTTTGCTTAGTTGGTCGTACATGTTCTTGTTTGATTATTGTGCGGTTAATTTAGTTGACTTTGACCTAGACCGTATCAGGGGTGTTACAGAGAAGATCCGTAAGAGCGTGTTATACTCCTTGCCTGATTGGAAAATTGAAACTAAGAAGGTTCTTGTCAAAGAAATTATTGCTATCAGTTAGGAAGAAACATTGAATTTGTCATGCAACTTTGTTGAACTCAGTCAAACAGGAGTATGTGATGCAGAAGGTCATTGCGCCAAGTACTCAGAATCCAAGGAATGATTGAAACTCATGGCTAGCAATGTCGCCTATACCTCAATCAATACTGATGATATTGAAAAGTGGTATTTTGACAGTGGGTGTTCACGACATATGCCAGGTGATTCACATTCCATGAAACCCCACACTAAGTTGAAAGGAGGGAAAGTAACTTTTGGTGATGGAGGACAAGGGAAGATTCAAGGATTTGGAAAGCTGGAAAGACCAGGTTAACCTCAATTAGCTAATGTATACCTGGTTGAAGGGCTCAAAGCTAATCCGATTGGCATTAGTCAATTGTGTGACGAAGAGCTGAAAGTGATGTTCACTAAGACAAAATGTGAAGCTATTGATGTGAATGGAAATGTCGTATTATCAGGTATTCGATCTGGTAACGATTGTTACATGTGGAGACCATTATCAAAATGTCTTTCAGCCGTCACTTCCAAATTGGGCTTGTGGCACAAGAAACTGGGACATATGAATGTAAGTGCCTTATGTCGACTAGTGAATGCTGATGTGGTAAGAGCCATACCTAAGGTTAAAGGTAAGATTGAAGTTGTTTGTGACGCCTGCAACAAAGGGAAGCAAGTCAAAGTTCATCGCAAGAAAGTGCCTGACATAACGACCAAGAATGTTCTGGATCTTATTCATGTGGATCTCATGGGGCCAGTTCTGATTGAGAGCATCTCTAGGAAGAGATATGTTTTTGTTCTAGTAGATGACTCTAGATATACTTGGGTACGGTTTCTACGAGAGAAAAGAGAAGCTGCAGAAAGATTTAAAATACTTGCTCTGCAACTCAAAACAGAAAAGGGGAACATAATGCAAATAAGAAGTGATCTGGGTGGTGAATTTCTTAATGAATTCTTTGAAAAATTATGTCAGAGTCAAGGAATTAAACATCAATACTCTGCCCCAAGAACCCCTCAGAAAAATGGAGTAGTGGAAAGAAAGAATCAAACACTTCAAGAGATGGACATAGCAAAAATGCAGGGCAATGATGTGTCACACAAAATTTGGGCTGAAGCTATAAATACTACCTGCAACATCATCAGTCGTGTATATGTGAAACGAGGAACCAAAATGACCCCATAGGAAATCTGGAAAGGAAAGACTCCTAATCTAAGTTATTTCCATGTACTTGGATGTGTACGCTACATTTTGAATGACTAGGATAACCTTGGTGAATTTGACTCAAGAAGCGATGAAGGAATCTTTCTGGGGTATGCAACAAATAGCATGGCCTTTCGAGCATACAATCAGAGGATAGGAATGGTGGTGGAGTTAGTTAACATCGTGTTTGATGACAACAATAGTCTTCATCTTCAAATCTTACTAACCGATAGTGAGTCATACAGAAATGAATTTTTGCATTCAAGTGAAGAAATGAACGAAAGTGTGAAGAGTGAAGAAGAAGTAGATCATGTCGACACATCAGGTGTTCAGGTGCATAAAATTCACTCAGCAGAAGACATCATTGGAAACCTACATGATGCTAGAATAACTCTAAAGAAGCAAATTAACTTCAAAGAAATGGTGATGCTTGCAGAAGTCGTGGAATTTGGTTGTTTTGTGTCACTCATTGAGCCACGGTTAGTTCAAGAAGCCTTGGAGGATGAATTTTGGATAGGTTCTTATCATGAAGAGTTAGAATAGTTTTCCCGTCTGAAGGTCTGAAACCTAGTTGCAAAACCAAAAGATGTGAATGTCATCGGAACCAAGTGGATATTCAAGAACAAAATGGAAATGTTGTAAGAAACAAATCCAGCCTAGTAGCTCAAGAGTATACTCAGGTGGAAGGAGTAGACTTTGATGAAACCTTCGCTCTTGTTGCACGATTAGAGTCCATTCGGTTGCTCTTAGGAATTTCTTGTGATCTAAATTTTAAGTTATATCAGATGGATGTCAAGAGTGCCTTTCTAAATGGGCTACTCCAGGAAGAAGTGTATGTTGCTCGACCAAAAGGGATTGAAGATCCCACATTTCCTGATCATGTATATCATCTAAAGAAGGCATTGTACGGGTTGAAACAAGCACCTAGAGTCTGGTATGAGAGACTGACACAATTTCTGCTTGTGGCAGGGTTCACTCTCTCTTCTCATAAGGATTTTCTGGTGGTTCAAGTGTATGTTGATGATATAATTTTCGGAGGAATGGATCAAGCCTTAATTGATCAATTTGTCTTCACCATGACCAAGGAGTTTGAGATGAGCCTAGTTGGAGAACTAAATTACTTTCTTGGATTGCAAGTTAGACTGCTTGACGAAAGGATCTTTGTCTCTCGGGCCACATATGCCAGAAATCTCATCAAAAGGTTTGAGATGCAGACTGAAAAAGAGTTTAAGGCTTACGACGACTAAAATATCTCGAGATGAGAAAGGAGTCAAGGTAAATGAAAAGATATATAGGGCAATAATTGGGAGTCTTATGTGTCTCACAACTAATAGACTAGATTTGTGTTACAGTGTAGGAGTTTGTGCATGGTATCAAGTAAGTCCAAGGGAATCACACATGGCAGCTGTGAAATGTATCCTTAAATACGTCAAGAGAACTTTAGATTTTGGCATTTACTACACAAAAGACACTAACTCTAATCTGGCTGTGTTTTATGATGCAGATTCGACGGATAGCTTGGATGACCGGAAAAGCACATCTGGAGCTTGTTTCTTCATGGGTAACAATCTGATTGCTTGACACAGTAAGAAGCAGAACTGTGTCACTCTGTCAACTGCTGAGGCAGAGTACATTGCTTTGGGGAGTTGTTGCACACAACTCTTGTAGATGAAACAAATGTTGAGTGACTACGATATAGATATTGACTCTTTCTTAGTCCGTTGTGATAATTTGAGTTTAATCAACATCTCTTAGAATCCAGTTCAATATTCTAGAACTAAACATATAGACATTAAACATCATTTTGTTAGGGAATTGGTTGAGGAGAAACTTGCTATCATTGAACATGTTACTACTGATAAACAACTGACTGACTTTTTTACCAAACCTTTAAATTTGAACACCTTCTGCCATTTGTGAAAGGCACTGAAATCGGTCGTTTGATTGATGTCGTCTCGGCGGATGGAGAGGCGATTTTTTTTTCTTTTTAAGGTTTACAAGATATGAGTACTCTCTTTTGATTTTGAGTGTTGAAGTTTGATGTAAACATAAGTTTTTATGAAATCTCACGCAGGTAATAACGCTTGAGACGTAGATAAGTGGGATAAAAAGCTGGCAAGGAGATTGTTTGCAACGACTGATGTAGATGCAAGGCGAGCCAATTTCGATCTGAGTTGCAACGTGATATTGTTTTTTTTAGGGCTTTGTTAATTTGGGGGTTTCGAGAAAAGGTGTTCGTAAACTAATTTTTTTGGTATAATGGTTGCAGATAACAAAAACTTTGTGGATGAGTTTGAATGAGTTGGATCCAAACACACACACCCAGTAGTAACTATCATTGTGGTGTGCGACGTATGAGATTTAAAATGTGGATCAATCAATGTGGACTGTTATGGGAAGAAACTGTAATATGGATTACTTCTTTGCATGCTAAAGAGGAGGAACTTGTTGGTGTGAGTATGGAAGCACAAGACATTAAGGTGAGGGTTGATTGATTTAGTAATACATCTATTGATGCAAAAACAAAATGTTATATCTAACCCAACTTTTGTGGATTAATCCACATGGACTAGCACAGGTGCCCCGTCTACCTTGTGAAAATAATGAACCAAAAGATGATGTTCACATGCAAGAACAACAAGGAACTGAGGTGAGTGTTATTCTGAGGTGAGTATAAAAGAACAACAAAGAACATGATCTTTTTCCCAATCATGTTATTCCTTATTGTCTTTTGTATGTTCCTTATGGTATCTAAACTTACATGATTTTCTTATTTTGTATGGTTTCACCCTCAACTATTTTATTTGTACAGCACATATATTGAAAACTTGTGCTAGTCCATGTGGACAAGTCCACATATTCTTGTCAGTAATGCAAGGACTTTAATGATAATATGCTTCACTAAGCTACATGAATGTATTGAAGCAAAGCAAAAAACCTCACATGTGTCTGTTCTTCTTCCATGCTCACATAAGCAAGTTCTTTTTCCATGCTCACAGCACTATGTCGTCAACTATTTTGCATAAGGTTTGTTCTTCGGAGAACGGAGAAAGAAGATGAACTACTATCCTCTGGACAAAAGGATGATTCAACGACAATACATATAATTCCTTGTATCATTTTGTATGTGTCCCTATGAGATTTAATATAAACTTCAAGTCCTAGACACACAATTTTATTTTTTCGTTATGTAACGACTAAGATTATGTCAAAGAAAACTCGATGTAACGATGAATAGCTTTCTCCACTCAAGGGCATTTTCGTCAAAATTTTGCTTCGTAAAACAGAAATGTACCTTTTATCCATAAAGTACCTAAAATGAAAAAGAGAAGTTAAAAAGTGATCTTCTATGTAATTATTTAAAGAAAAAATGCATGGGAATCAATAAAAAAATACAATGGCACCCTAGAAAAGTAGGAAACATTGATCTCTTAAGAAGGTATGTATGAGAATCAATAAAAAAAAATACAATGATACCGTATAAAATTAGGGAACATTTATTTCTCAATATAACAAAAGAGTTTTTTGTGTCATTCAAAGCATCATGCAGTAATAGGGAAACCTTGAGAAGCTATGTTGTTTCGCTAAAAAAAAGTCTGACCCATAAGGAGCAATGTGTGTGTGGTCTATGTTGTGCACAGTAACGAGTTAATGAATCTCTCTGATATAAGGTGGTTAAAGCAAAGTCAGTCTGGAGTCAGAGTAATTTTTGGTCTTGGTTACATGGGTCGCTCATAATTTCTAGCAAACTGTCTAATAGTATGTGTGTCAAACAATGGATGTGTGTGTGATTGTCAAGATGAAATACTGGGCATGAAGGATTAAGTCTCTAGTCTTGTTAAACATTTTGTTTGGATCATTTGGGCTGACTATACTACTAATGGGTTTTCAATGTCAAAGTTTTCTGATGTGTTGGAAATATTCTTAGGGTATCGCGGGAAAAAGATATTAGAGATTGTTACGATCGAGGAGTACTCTTAGAAGACCTCTCAACCTCGACATCGACCAGGGAAGTAACCAATGTTAGCAGTCGAGGGGGAGTATGATGATACTCCAGAGTATGTGGATGTTGAGGAATTGGAAGAAGAAGAGCCAATACATGATGGTTGGAAAGGATATGAAAGTGGTTTTCCGCCATTTGAGTTGTGCATGGAGGAGAATCGGAAGCATCACCTCATGAAGATTCAAATGTTTCTGCCATTTATGATCAACCACCTATTCGTTTGTTCAACCATAAGTTTCTCACTCGGCAGGGTTTCATAAGCTTATAAGAGCTTCAAGGTGAGAGCTTTTCTCGATCAGAAGCATTTGCCTCTAGAAAAGTCAGAATTGATAGGTGTAGAGGAAATTTTGAGGACTGTTGGGATGTTGCTTATTGTTGTTGAGATAGATTAATATGTGCTTCAAGTTGTCAGAGAATTCTACAGCAATCTGGTAGATTACATAGGAAACTCTCACGATATGCTTATGGTGTATGTGCGTGGTGAAATGTATGAGTTCTCTCCCGATCTTATCAACTCTTATCAATTGTATACTCATGCTGCCATTTGACTCAACTCCAAATAGAGTATCAGAGGTGTATATGGATGATTTGTTGTCTGAAGCTACCATGCTACTTACTAGAGGGAGCAAGAATCATTAGGAAGAGTTTAAGTCCAAACATATGACCCCTACCATGGTTGTTTTATACAAACTCTGCTGTTGGAACTAGATTCCATATGTTAATAACACTACTATGACTCAGATCAGAACAAAGTTTCTCTACATGCTCATCCACAACAAGCCTTTTAGCTTTAGCATATTGAGTAACTCTCAGATTTTGGACATTGCCAAGAATCCTAAGCAGTTAGGATTGCGCCTTCCATTTCCCAATCTGATCTTTCAGCTGCTAAGATTTCAACGAGTAGTCCCTGTCTACCGAAACAACAAGAAATCTGCTGCCCCACAAGCAATCTCCTTGGACAAGAGTGCTCGCAGTTCGGATGGTGAGAAAGAGTCGGCTCCTCCTTCCTTGACATTCAATCTCATGAACCTTAAACGGATGATTTACCACATGGAGATGTGTATGAAAGGTAAGTTCTATGATCTTTGTGTGTTATGTTAATGTGATCTCATAAGTTTTCGAGTGATTCTTCAACCAAACAGGGAGAATATGGTCCATACAATGTGCGTCATGCTGCAGAATATGAGAACAGTGATGTAACGGCTCAAGACATGGCAGAAGACTGAAGAAGAAGTTTGCTTTATCTCTAGTTGTCTCATTTTCCTCTTTCCTTTGTACTAATCAAAAACAATGTCAGTTGCATTTTGCATTGGTTGTGACTTCTTCCTGTCATGAAATGGGATGTCTTTGTGTCACTCTGAACTTAATCTTTAATATTCAGGATTTTCGTTTTCTTTGATTGCTTCTAACATTGAGACTAATCCATTTGAGAGTGAGTGGCTGGAAGTTAGTGTGTGGTACGTAGACATGTGCGTTGATTGACAAAATCACACAAAAAGTGGGAAATTGTGAGATACAACCTTGTGGCATTGGAAGTATGCAACAAGAGTGTCTTGAGTGACACAAGAGCTTTGGCGGGAACATTTGAAGATGACGTGGTGAACCTTGACGAGAAAAATGGAAAATAAAAAAATAAAGTAAATCTTGAAGATTACGCAGGAGATTCTAGGGCAATCGAAGTTAGCAATGCTATAAGAAGACAAGGTGAGACTTCAAGAAGGTTGCGGTTTTGAATCAAGAGAAAAGATCTGAGAGAGAAAAAAAAAAGTTTTAGGATTCTAGGTGATACAAGCAATTGTTGTTGCTTGATTAGCTAGGTTGAATATTATAGATATTAGTCAGTGTTGATCGCTAAGATGTAGCAAATCATATAAGTCATATAAAACTGATTAAACAAAACCTGTTGTAAGAATTTTTATAAGTAACATTTAAAGAGTTTTTGGTAATCGTTGAGTTTATCATTTTTTCTTTTCCGGTGTTCTTACATTATGCACCGAGAAATAGAATATTGCCCTCCCCCCTCCCCCCAAACGTTTTATTTTAGAAACTTGTTGAACTTTAAATTTGTTATTTTTTATGTACACCAAGATATAACTATTGTTATAAACAAAAGAACCTAATTATGGATATAATTAGATAATAACTTTCTCTACCTCGTCTGTATGATTGGGTGAAGCAAAACGTCGTCCTGTAAACGTTGACAATACTACCTACAATGATACTGACAAAATAAATTGTAAATAAACAACTGTTGTGGTGAAATCCAAAAAATTGAAACAGAGGGAAAGATAATAGAAAGGTTATCATTTTGAAAAAATAAATGATAGATATAATTCCTCTACGGATTCCATATTAATAAATTGGAATAAAAGTGTGGGATATTGTGACCCAAAAAAAAAAAGTGTGAGATAATAATTCACCATCCCAAGAATGTGGAAACATGTAAGCGGGGAAGTTGGTTGGAGATAGTGAAATACAAATTAAGATAATTGATTTGATTCAAAAATTGCCATGAAACTTGTAAGTCTCAAGATTATGGTGGAATGAAAAGAATAATCAGTAATTTAACTAGATGTAATTGTAAAATTTTTACTTTTGACAAATAAAAGTTATACCGGAGTGTTTTTTATAACATACATTTTTAGTTTGTTTTTTCTAGAATTTGATAACATTTATCCTATTCATTCTGAATACAGATGAAATTTTGTAAAGTTGTTGTTTATCTAAAATTTATTAAGTGAAAACAATGAAAAGCAAGTTTTTTTTAATTCAAAACATTTTTTTTTATAATATTTTAGTTATCAATGGTAACATTTTAATTTTCCATTACCACATAATATTTGACTCTGTGTTATTGATTCATTTGCTCTTCCCTACCAAGTGTTTTGTTATCATACTATTGCCTTTTAATTTATTCTGCGTAGCAATCATTTTGTGCTACGAAATTTGAGATATTATTGATATTGTATAACTGTGAATGAAGACAATCGTTTTCATTGCGAGTGACATCACCTTAAAAGCTTACTATTAGTCTATATGACTTCAAATATGATTGTGAATTAGTCACTCTAATGTCTCTTTTCACCCTTGGTTCTCAGCTGAAATACAAAGACCATAAAATTCTATTGAGTTTTGCACTTCATCCATTATTTACATAGCTCGATAAAATGGTCTTATCTTTTTCACAGCTATTTATTTATCTTCTTCTTGATATTTATTTGACTTATTATCTCTACATTTAAACTGCACTAGGTGGCCGTCTGCGAGAATTCGCGGGCATGAATATTATAGGAAGGATTTAACTATAATGTACTTTTATGTTTATTTATTAAAGTAAATTATTTTAAATTTACAATAAAACAATAAGTTTAGGAGTAATATGGAGGATTTAAATAAGAGTCTTTCACACGAGAAAAACTATTATGTAAGTATATTTAACAAATGAGTTATATCCTTAGAAAAGTAAGCAGGCAATGTAAATATAAGTTGAAGTTTTGGTATGAATAAACTTTTTTTTGTAAGTCATAATATATACAGTTCATTTTGGGGTTTTAAAATGAACTCCAACTTTAGAATTGTCGGAAATAAATAGTGTAAAAAATTCCTCTGCTTTTTTGTCAAAAAAATCCTCTGCTTTTTATTATAGGATATCTTAGGTATTTTACTGATCAAGTTAGTAGACTTTTGTTGTAAAAATTTAAAAACTGAAACAATAAAATGAACAAATGTGACAATTATATTTTGTTTTCAAAATAACAGTAAACATTTGCTAAGAATTAGATTGTAATATATTGAACAAAGATAAAGCATGTTTTTATTTCGTAATATTTTGATGATTACAAAAAAAACCGAGAAGAACATGCATGTGTATTTATCATAACCGTTAATAAACGTACCATTTGTGAAATTTTTTGAAGAAGTATATTGAGTCATGGAGATTGACTTTGGATCGGTCTTTTCTGCAAAAAAAAAAACAGATCCATATTATTAACTTAAAGATTTCCAAACTGTTTTTAATTAAGCTTTGAAAGATAAGCTAAGGTGATTGAATACGCAAAGATGAGTTTATAATTAATTTCTTAAGAACATGCATTTGAATGTAAGTTAATATCTTAAGAATGACTTACCATTTGCGAGTTTTTTTCCTGAAATATCTTCGCTGACAGAATATGAATTTGATTCCGACATTACTAAACAAAAAAACAAAAATAAAACGAAGATTATTATACAAATCTGCCATACCTATGCAAAATAAAAAAAAAAGGAAATTAAACACAACCTTCGCGATCGTTGGGAGGTATAATGACTTCATGAACATTAACCTGAACCATTGAAGGTATGCGTTTTTTAATCAAAGAAATAACAATAGAAAAAAGCGTTTAGAAACTATGTTTTTTGTTTGAATGACCTCACCTTATTTATACAGTTCAATAAGCTTATTTGTCAAGGAAAATTAAATGTTCGATTCCTTAATTTTTTAATATTTTAAATCGACGGTTTCTATATATGTAGGTTCAAATTTTTGAAGATTATAATGGTAATTAAATAATTCCATAATTTAATAATTCTTTAATTACGATTTCAATATGTATTGATCGAATTTTAATTACATTCCATGTTTATGTTTACTATTTGTATAATTGTGTTATTCGACATTTTTGTTTCCATAATTTGTAGACCGAAATCATAGTTCACATTAATTGTAGTTTAATATTACCTTATTCATACAAAACGCATAAAAAACAATAAATTAGGTTACCTAAACTTGTTAAACTATAAAATCTACCATTGTTTGCTCCTACGGTATTAATTAATTTTATTTTTGTCGAAAAGAATAAAAAAATGGAGAAAATGAAAACTCACCAACCAATCAAATTAAAACGATTAATTCTAAAATGCACCTATGAATGACATGTGGACATTTACAACTAAAGTTACTTCTCTTTTAATATATAGTAGGATTCCAATATTTTAAAAACTATCTACAACACCCTTTTGCCTCTGCTATAACATTTAACATCAAATAACTTCTACTCCACATCTTTTTTGCCTCTTTATTATTTTTGTGAAAGAAACAAATCAAAGAAACACAAAGAATGACATTAAAAATCCTGAATTTATTAAGTAAGAGAAACATTGTTTTCCAAAAAGAAAAACATTATAAGAATTTATGCACTAGAATTAAAATCATTTATTCTCTTCCCATGTAACTTAAGGAATCTTATTACATAAAGCTGAACGCGTTCGACGTGAACGCGACACGTAAGCAAATTGTAACT
>OVAN01015205.1:0-11485 GCA_900406275.1 Anastatica hierochuntica
ACATCCAAGGGGGAGTGTTATAAACCGAACCATTTAGTGGCTGCCATAACCAAAGGCCCATTTAGCTTTGAGGTTTAGTCCATATTTTTTTCATTAGGGTTTTGTACTTTGTAATTCCCTATATAAAGGATCCTTATTCATTAATAAAGAGTTTGATGTTTTCCCATTAGTATCACAACATGTATTATATTTTCATACCTTTTGATGTATTTGGTATCTCTTGGCCTTACATTTACGCATTTATGGTATTGGTTGAACAAAGAAATTAATTAGTAATAGTAATTAAACTAAACTTATTTTTGGTATAACAGTTTGAAACCTTATCGATCAAAAGAAACCAAGGAAGCTATAAGTATATATACTTTGGCTTCGTTAATACAAATATTATATGAATTAGTAATTGGATGATTTGATCGATGCTTTATTAATTATTATAATTGTTACATGAGAAAGACTATGTGTTGTGCATATCATGGGTTTATGTACAAGTAATTTTAGATATTTGCGATGTTTCACATAATTGATTTTTGTTTACTTGATAATATAATTTTCAGATTAATCAATGGAGCGATACTATAAAAGAACATCTGCTTCAAGTTCTGAAGATAGTTTGGATGATTTACCATGGGATCCTGCTAAAAGAAAAAGAATAGTAGATTATTATCCAAACCAAAGAGACGAGGTAAGACGTAAGTATTTAGCTAGAGGTCCATGTCAACCTTATCGTCATAGTTTTCCCCAGAAAAGAATTGGAAATGCATTAAGACGTTTTAATTCGGCTTGGTTTGATAAGTATGGTAATCGGCTAGAGTATAGCATACCGACGAACAAAGCCTTTTGTTTGTGTTGTTACTTATTTAGAGATGGCATTCCAAAAAAAGGTGGGAATTATGCATTTGTGACAGAAGGTTTTTCTTGTTGGAATAAGCCTGAGACTCTACGTGAGCATGTAGGCGAAACGCCTAACAGTTTTCATAACACTGCCGTTAAAAAATGTGAAGATTTGATGAATCAAAGTCAGTCTATTATGCATGCTCTGCATAAGCAAGATGATGTGGTAAAGAATGTGTATCGTGTTTGCTTGAATGCTTCTATCCATGCGTCTAGATACTTGTTGAGGCAAGGATTGCCGTTTCGCGATCATGATGAGTCAGAAGATTCCATCAACCAAGGAAATTTTTTAGAGCTAGTAAAGCATGATGCTAAAGAAAATGAAGTTGTGAACAAAGTTGTGCTAAAGAATGCTCCTGGAAATAATCAAATGGTATCTCCTCCAATTCAAAAAGATATTGTTAATTGCTTCTCAGAAGAAGTGGTTAACTCTATCATTCAAGAGATTGATCATGATGTGTTTGCTTTGCTAGTGGATAAATCAACTGATGTTTCTAAAAAAGAGCAGATGGCAATTGTTCTTTGTTTTGTTGACAAACGTGGTATAATCAAAGAGAGATTTGTTGGTCTTATCCATGTTAAAGATACATGTTCTTTAACTCTGAAAGCTGGTATTGATTCATTATTTTCTAAGTATAGACTGAGCTTGAAAAAGGTGAGAGGACAAGGCTATGATGGAGCAGGAAATATGAGGGGTGAATTCAATGGACTGAGAGCACTGATTTCAAGAGAAAATAGCTCAGCATAATATGTACACTGTTTTGCTCACCAACTTCAATTGGTTGTTATTGCAGTTGCAAAGAACATTTCTGAAGTTGGAAATTTCTTCGATATGGTTTCTTTGTTGGTGAATGTGGTCGGAGGTTCTTGTAAAAGGAAAGATATAATGCAAGAGAGACAACAAGAAGAAATAGAGAAGGGAATAAGTAGAGGTGAAATTAAAACTGGAACATGGCTAAATAAAGATTCTTCATTTCAAAGACCAGGAAATACACGTTGGGATTCTCATTATAAAACATTGTTACGGTTAGTTGAGTTGTTTTCTTCTGTGGTTAAGGTGCTTGAATATGTCCAGGATGAAGGTATGGACATTACCCATAGAAGTCAAGCTAATGGTCTTCTCAAATATATTCACACTTTTGAATTTGTGTTCTATCTACATTTGATGATGATTCTTTTGGGACTCAAAGAATTTATCGATGGCATTGCAAAGAAAAGATCAAAATATTTTGAATGTTGTCTCATTAGTAGAATCCACTAAGCGACAACTGCAAAAGATAAGAGATGATGGATGGAATTTTTTGTTGGAGAAAGTTTTATATTTTTGTGAGAAGCATGAGGCAAAAGTTCTTAGTATGGAGGAAATTTTTATCGATCCAAGAAGTTCACGAAAACGTACCAACATAACCAACTTCCATCATTACCAAGTCAACTGTTTTTATACTGTGTTGGATACACAACTTCAGGAGTCTAAACTACTTGTTTGCACATCATCTTTGAATCCTGTGGATTCATTCAGTGAGTTTGATAAAGAGAAGTTGGTTAATTTGGCTAAGTTTTATCCTGAGGATTTTACTTGTGTAGAGTGCATGTCTCTTGAGCAACAACTTGATATTTATATTGATAATGTACGACAAGATGAAAGGTTTGATGGTCTGAAAAATCTTGGAGATCTAGCACGGGTGATGGTAGAAACCAAGAAACATCTTTCTCATCCTTTGGTTTATAGACTTTTGAAGCTAGTTTTGACGCTGCCTGTTGTTGCCGCTACCGTTGAGAGATGTTTTTCAGGAATGAAGATTGTGAAAACCGTTCTACGAAATCGTATTGGTGATCAGTTTCTCAGTGATTGTCTCATTTGTTATATCGAAAAACCATTATTTGATGATGTAACAAATGAAACCGTGATAAAAAGGTTTCAAGCTATAAGTGAACGTAGAGTACATTTATAGACAACATTTTATTCATTTATAAACTACGTTATTTTTAAGTTTCGTAGTTGTTATATTTAAGTTTAATATTTTTGCCCCTGGTAAAAGAAAATCCTAGCTCCGCCACTGTATTAGCTCATGTGTGGATTGATTTGATTTTCCGCAGGTGAAAACGGATGGGTACTGTGAAACCGTAATATGTGAATGTCTTCTCTGGCAATAAAAAATGGCTATCTTTTGTCTCATTCGCTTCCGATGGGATCGTAAGCTCAAAGTTATAGATTTACAGTTAGAGTTGCTTTGTTTTGATTATTGGTCTTTAATCTTGTATGTTTTGTCTTTGTTTTTATCTCTTTAATGTCCATGGTACTTTAAAGTACCAAGTATTCTTCTTCGTCTTTTTTCTTCTTATTACTATGTGGACATCGTAGTTGTTAATCTTGTTTTTGAAAGTGTCCACTAAGCAATCTGGAAAAGGGAGATTCAAATGTGCCATTTTAAATTTGTTGGGAGGATTGGTACAAGCTCACCAACATTGCAATCATAATTGAATTCGATCTGAAAGAGCTCTTCAACATTTGAATGGTCGTTGTTAGCATCGTCAATACTATATGAGTTGCTGAGACATCCATTAGATCGTGCTATACAAACCATAAAATAAAAGAAAAAGCGTAAAATTTCAAATCATCTTGTGAAGAAACTGCACACAGCTATAATCATGTACAAAAAGAAGCTAGTAATTTGGTGGCCGACTATTAACATTGTCGGTGTAATAACTATAGGACATGTAGGACATGTATGACAATCTTCCCGACCAGGAGAAAATTGTTCCTTTAGTCTCATGGAGAGTGCATCTTAAAAAATTAAGGCATATAAAAATAAAAAAATTTGAATAATTTTCCAAAAAATTGTAATGTAGTTTGCATCCATATGAGCATGATTAGGTGGTTAGTAGCATTTAGGTAACATTTACATAGAGGGCAATGATATAAACCGCCTTGTAAGTAGATTTTGTCATGCTTGAAATAAGATGTCTTTGCTAGTAGTAATATGTTGCATGGACCATTGTGAATGATCCGGAAAATCCATACTTGGAATTTATCTCCCAAATCATCTTTGCGAAAGTTGAAGTTTGTTTAAATTGAAGCCATTTCCACTAAATAGAACCTTAAAGAATTTATAAACTCTCACTTATGGATTTGAAATGAGAAACCATGGTAAAATATTAGTACACTTGGATTATCTTTACCTAATTATACTACTCTTGTTAATTCAAGTGGCCACTCTCACCTTTAGAGTGGTTATCTCACCTTTGATCCCTAAACTTTTCCTTTTGAAACCCCTATTACTTAGAATTGTGAGACCTCTTTTGGAAGGTGTACACATGGGCTAAACCCGTGTAAATGGAAGTTGAACGAAAACGTCTATACTTCCTTAAATTTAGCCTCACTTTAAGACTAATTAGATTTTTAAGGAGATTGTTTGTAATATCATTTACAGGTTTGATATTTTTTCGGGAGTTTTTGAGTTTAAATCCATGGGAAACTTAAGCTTAAGTAAATGATTGATCCATCTTTGGTCATTGTTGGAGGTGGGCTTGGCATCCACTCAATGTCATGCTCATTTCTAAGATTCATCCAAAAAAAGCCTATCAGAAAACCATAAAAGGCTCATCTGGAAGTTGGGCCCTAGCTCGAGAGGAGAGCCCGCAAACAATATCGACGATGTCAGAGTTATAATCAGTAGCCCGAGCTGCAGATGAACGCTACAGACAAAATGCTCCAGACTGACTAGGCGGCGGTGTGTCAGACTAGCCTTTTGAGTAGCCCGAGACAATACAGAGTTGACCAAGGCTAACGCGGAGGTGACAGGACAGTATTCTATAGGCTACTAATCAGAGATCAAGAACAAGTTACAAGGAAAGCTGACTTCAGACCAAAGAGGAAAGGCGTGAAACGGACTAACCCCGTCATAAATGCACCCTGTAGCTACGAATTATCCATTTCGGGAAAGACCAAGTTACGAGACAGCTTGCGCCTAGCGGCGAGCTGTCAGCCCGAAGTCACGAGCACCCCTTAAGAATGAAAGGAAATTGGAGGGAAAAACCCTCTATAAAAGGAAGACCTTAACAAAAGAAAGGCCAAGGTGAAAAATCTCTGGAAGAGACATAGATAAAAAGCTCTCAAACACTTTACTTTATAAGAAAATCTAAGTTCCAAATGTACTTTATTCCGACATAATCGGGCTATAATAATAAACGGGAATTCTGACTCATAGTGCTTACTCTTCTCTGTTTCATCCTTTCTTCTCACTCTTCAAACCGTTAAAACCTATATCCTTCTTGTCTTTTAGTCAGAACCTCGGACTACCTTCTTCATTTGTCGCCGACTATGGAGAACACCTCAGGAAGTCCCTACACGCAACAAGTAGCCCGAAAATGTCGGAAGGAGCTCCAGTTCCGCAGGTGAACCAGCCTAGGGTACTCAGATCTGCTATTGGACATCCACCACTTCTTTCCCAGCCCGTTGTCTCTCATGCAAGAGCCGCCATTCAACCCGTCAATAGTGCGCCGTCTCTCATCATCCGGCAATCCCAGCGAGGCCAGCCGTTGCGAACCCACAACTCTCGTCTGGACTCACAGAGGTCGGGAGATCCATGGCGGCCCCAACTCCCGTTCCAAAAGCCATCCCTCAACCGCAACCCGACGTAACAAGCCTCCTAACAAACCTCGTGCAAAGGATCGACACCTTAGCCCAAGCCACCGACTCTCGATTTGCAGCACTATCACACTCACTGAGATTCTACAATCCGAGCCCGTCCAAAAGCAACCGTCTGACCATCCTGAGAACCTCGGTCGACGGGTTCCTCTCCAGAATCCAAAGAAACCTCTTTGGGGGAAGAACGCCACCACGTGAAACCACCACTAAAGCGAACAACGCCCCAGCACAAACAACGGAACCAACTATCAACCCGACGCTTAGCCAGTACACGGACGACGGATTACACGCCCCGTACCAGAAGGCCCTGCCAACCCTAACGCTCTTTCCAATAACACCTACGGACAAAGACCGAGAACTCAAACTCGTTAAACAAAGCCTACAAGACATCAACTCCCGCGTGCACCAGGCTGTCAGCGCAGCTCCAAAAATAGACAAGGTCCTGCGAGAAGCCCAAAACGTACCCTTCACTCACAGAATCACCCGCTACAACATCTCACACCCTGGAAAGATCCGCATCCCGAAATATGGAGGCACAATAGACCCAATCAGCACCTCACCACGTTTAGCATAACCATGGGACGAGCCCAGTTTTCTCCAAAAGAAAAAGATGCGGGCTACCGTCAGCTTTTTGCGGAAAATCTGGAAGGAGCAGCGCAAAGATGATTCTGTCGTCTGAAAGCGGACTCCATCGACAATTTCCATCAACTCTCCACCGCATTCCTGAAACACTATTCGATGTTCATCCAGCAAGGACACTCTACTGCCGACCTCTGGGCAATGGCTCAGGGACGGAAGGAAAGCCTCAGGGATTTCATAGCCCGATTCAAAGAAGTGGCATCCAGAGTAACAATAACTGATAAGGCCACACTCCCAGCCTGCGAAATGCTATGTGGTACGAATCGCCCTTCCGTGATTATTTAAAGATAAACAAGTCACACACCTTGGAGGACGCGCTCCACAGAGCTACGCTTTTTATTGAGGTGGAAGAAGAGAAAGCAACCTTTGGGAAGAAGTATTCAAAATCCTCATCAGCAAAGGAGAAGGAAAAAAGCGCTGAAGAGTATTACGAGCCAAACCAACACTACGACGCGGACTACAAGGAGCGACGGGCTACCAGAAAGTTACAGACGCCGACAACACCCAGTATTGCAGCTTCCACAACAGGATGGGACACTAGACCCACGAGTGTAGGAAACTACGAGAGACACGCCGATGAAAGGCATCCCGACAATCGACGGACTGACGAAAGACGCACGGATGACCGACGCACAAACGAAAGATACGCCGATGAGCGACAAGCTAATGAACGACGAGCTGATGAAAGACGCGGAGAAGATCGGCGAGCGGACGAACGGGCTCCGAAACCGCATAGGCCGATATACGAAACCCCAAAGAGAGACAAAGAATATGAGTACCCGAACGAACCACCGCCAGTCCCACGAAAAAGAGTGGCCATGATCATGGGTGGCCTAAAGGACTGCAATGAGTTAGTGCGGAGGATCAAGAAACACAAACAACGTACCATCTCGATAGTTAAGTGGGCCGACCTACCCAGCCCGTCTGCAGCAGAATTCACCCGCCCTAAGCCCGCAATCACCTTCACCGATCAAGACATGTTGGGCGTCCACGCCCCCCACAACGACCCTTTGGTCATTGAGCTGCTAGTGGTAGACTACGAGGTCACGAAAGTAATGATAGACACTGGGAGCTTTGTCGATCTCATATTCAAAAGCACGTTAGACCGCATGGATCTCCGAAATCACTTCATCAAAGCTTTACCAAAGCCGTTGACCGCTTTCAACAGGGATACAACTATGTCCATTGGAACAATCAAGCTGCCCGTTCACCTCGGCGGGATCACCAAAATCGTTAAATTTACCATAATCGACACGCCCACCATCTACAACGTAATCATGGGTACGCCGTGGATCTACTCAGTGGAGGCCATGTCGTCGACGTACCACCAATGTTTGAAGTTTCCAACCCCAACTGGAGTCCGAACGATACGGGGAGATCAGAAAACGGCCAGAGAATGCTTCATAGCGGAGCTCAAAATTAGAAGGACCTTCGCAATATCGGAAAACCAACAGCGGACTACATCACCAGACGAGACTGCCACAGAGGAGCCCCCAAGAATGGAGAGAATCTTGCAGGTCAACATCGATGAACGGGATATAACCCGATGTGTCGGGATCGAGGAGCAGCTAGAAGATTCCATCCACGACAAGCTGGTAAACTTCCTCAAGGAGAATGCCTCCACCTTCGCATGTAGCACAACAGATATGCCCGGAATCGACCCAAAGATTTCTTTCCACGAACTGAATGTCGACCCGACATACAAGCCCATCAAACAGAAGCGATGCAAACTCGGCCCCGGACGCGCTCAGGCCGTCAACGAAGAGGTAGAACGGCTAGCCCAAGCAGAGTCAATTGAAGAAGTCCGCTATCCGGACTGGCTCGCCAAAACGGTCATCATGAAAAAGAAGAGCAAAAAGTGGAGAGTATGCGTAGATTTCACAGACCTCAACAAAGCCTGTTCGAAGGATAATTTTCCTCTGCCCCACATTGATCGCATAGTAGAGGCAACAGCCGGAAACGAGCTGCTATCATTCATGGACGCCTTCTTGGGCTACAACCAAATCATGATTCACCCAAAGGACCGTGAGAAGACGTCGTTCATTACAGATCGTGGGATATACTGCTACCGAGTAATGTCGTTCAGACAGAAGAACGCTGGGGCTACATATCAAAGACTCGTCAACAAGATGTTCGCGAACCAGATCAAGAAGACTATGGAAGTGTATATCGATGATATGTTAGTAAAATCCGCCACCGCAAAAAACCACGTCGACCACATGCGCACGTGCTTTGCGATGCTAAACCTATACGGGATGAAACTGAACTCGGCAAAGTGCGCCTTCGCAGTTACCTCCAGCGAATTCTTGGGCTACATCGTCACTCAAAGGGGAATAGAAGCAAACCCAAAGCTGATCAAAGCAATATCCGAGCTGGCCTCCTCGCGCAACACTAGAGAGGTATAACACCTGACGAGAAGAATAGCAACCCTGAACCGTTTCATATATAGATCCACAGAAAGATGCCTACCGTTCTACCAGCTGCTCCGGGGAAACAAGCGGTTTGAATGGGACGACAGATGCGAGAAATCATTCGAGGAGCTCAAAACCTACCTCTCTACCCCGCCAGTTCTATCTAAGCCCATTGACCAAGAAACTCTTTATCTGTATATCGCCATAACACCAGTAGTTGTCAGCGCCGTGCTTGTTCACGAAGACAGGGGGGACCAAAAACCCATCTTTTATATAAGCAAGGCACTCGACAGTGCAGAGTCGAGGTACCCCACTCTGGAGAAGCTGGCACTAGCCGTAGTTACAGCAGCCCGGAAGTTGCACCCATATTTCCAGTCCCATTCGATCGTTGTGCTGACTAATCAACCACTACGAACGATACTCCATAGCTCGACACAGTCGGGAAGAATAGCGAAATGGGCTGTCGAACTCAGCGACTATGATATCAAATACAGAACACACACCTATGCAAAGTCACAAGTACTGGCGAACTTCCTAATCGAGCTACCCCTGAGTTATCCGAAGAAAAAGCCGAAGTCAAACCTTGGACACTTTTCGCCGATGGATTATTAACTCAGCACGGTTCTGGAGTGGGAGTCAAACTAGAGTCGCCAGCGAACAAAGTGCTGGAAAATTCATTTCGTCTAACATTCCAAGCTTCCAACAACGAAGCAGAATATGAAGCCCTCATCGCAGGATAGAAGCTGGCGATTGAACTCGGGGCCAAACGTCTGAACGCGTACTGCGACAGCCAGCTCGTGGCAAACCAGTTCAACGGAGACTTTGAGGCAAAGAGTGAAAGAATGGATGCTTACCTCGGCGTAGTCAAGAAGCTCGCAGAGAAGTTCGAATCTTTTGTCCTCACAAAGATACCAAGAAGCGAAAATACGTCAGTCGACGCCTTCGTGGCCCTTGCTTCTACATCTGGCCCAATAGTACGAAAAATCATACCGGTGGAATGCATCGAGCATCCCAGTATTGAGCTCCCCAAAGGAGTACACGTAGTGGTCTACCTCATTGATGAAGAAAGCGACGACCTCCAGGACACCGACGACCCACAACTTGGCAGTCCGACAAACATTGACACTTTGCTAGGAAATTCCGACTGGTGCACGGACATCAAACTGTACATCGCCGATGGAGAGACCCCGGATGACAAATGGGCAGCCTGCCGGTTGAAGAAACGAGCAGCCCGTTACACCATACTAGACGACAAACTGTTTCGTTGGAACGCAGCTGGAGTACTACTACACTGCATAGCAGGAGAAGAAACAACCCAAGTCATCCGGGAAGCACACGAAGGGGCTGGCGGTACACACTCCGGAGGACGGAAACTAGCACTACAAATAAAGAATGCAAGATTTTACTGGCCGACGTCTCTCAAGGATTGCGAAGAGTTTGCCCAAAAGTGTGAGAAATGCCAGAGACATGGCCCCACAATCCACACTCCGACACAAGCGCTTTCCTCAGCCACGGCCCCATACCCCTTTATGCGCTGGACTATGGATATCGTAGGACCACTCCCTTGGTCTAAACAGAAGAGATTCTTGTTGATTGTCACGGACTACTTCACGAAATGGGTCGAGACAAAAGCTTACGCTAAGATACAAGCCACGGACGTTCAAAACTTCATTTGGAAATACGTCATCTGCAGACACGGACTCTCGTACGAGATCGTCACCGACAATGGAACCCAGTTCACGTCTTCCAAATTTGAAGGATTATGTGCCCGATGGAACATACGCCTAAGCAATTCCACACCACGCTACCCGCAAGGTAACGACCAGGCCAAAGCAACTAACAAGCGAATCCTCAACGAGCTAAAAAAGAGACTTGAAGACAAAAAAGGCCTATGGGCAGACGAGCTAGATGGAGTCCTCTGGTCGCATCGAACAAGTCCGCAAAGCGAGACAAGCCACACGCTGTTTTCCCTATCCCACGAAATTGAAGCTATGTCACCCGCTGAAGTCAATGTTCCCAGAATACGCAGGATCATGCTAACACAATAGCCCGATGAGAACGAAAAGATGCTGAAAACTGCCTGGACTCTGCCGAAGAACAGCGAGAACAAGCCCTCCTAAGGATCCAGAATTACCAAAGCCAAACAGCCCGGTACTACAACAAGCAAGTTAGAGGGTGTCATTTCGAGGAAGGAGATTTTGTGCTAAGAAAGAAATTCGAGAACACTGAAGAGCGCCCAAGGACGAAGCTCGGAGCCAACTGGGAAGGCCCTTACCTAATCTCAAAGGTAGTCCGCCCCGGCGTCTTCAAACTCATGCAGATGAACGGCGAGCCCGTACCCCGGTCATGGAATGCTATGCACCTAAAGCGTTTCTATCATTGAAGGCGGATAAAACCCACGGTAACACTACCCCGACCACTACTACCCTTTGTATTATCAAACTACGATTGGCTTGATGCCCATCGGGGTACGTAGGCAACCCCTCACGGGGTGTAGCTGTTTTCCTTTTAAAATTGTTTTGTAGGAAGAATGACTTCGCCTTTCGTAAAAGAACAAGACTTGAAAACCTTAGGAAAAAATACTCAAAGCTCGTCACAGAGAGCTACCGTGGCCCAATCCGACTCCACTATCTAAGTCGATCCATACCGCAACCTGCATTCCCCGCGAATGCAGTGGCCTGATCACCCACAAACCCTTGCGAGGAACAACCAGCTCCTCGTAGTGGCCCAATTGAATCCGCATTCTAAGCCGGCCAACCCCGCTGTCGTGCTAATTAGTGATGTCAATATGGGCATCCGCCCGCGGGCCTAGCCCAAAAAGCTTCACTGCGGTGCGGGTACGGGCATTAAAATTCCTGCCCAAAAAATAGCGGGTCTTGCGGGTTAACCCGTGCGG
>OVAN01015206.1:0-11485 GCA_900406275.1 Anastatica hierochuntica
TGTTATCGAGAATACCTATTGGCTTGCAAACTGATCGATCTGCAAGTATCAAATATATCTTCATGGGCTTATAGTTCACCAAGTTCAGTCTCTGGACACAGACAGCGACATCAAGCTAACTCCAGAGCCCAAGTCACAAACACATCTCTCGAAGTTAAGAGATCCAATCCTGCAAGGTAGAACAAAAGGATCTGGATCTTCGCATTTCTCCGGTGTGATATTCTAAAGAACTGCTCTACACTCCACAGTTAGAACCAATACACCTTGTTCCAGGGTCATGCGATCTGAGAGAATCTCTTTCATGTACCTCTTAAGAGATGGTACCATCTTGACTGCCTCAACGAAAGGCAATCGAACATGTAACTTACCAACTAGATTCTTTAGCTTCTCATACTCGCGTTCCTTGATCTTTTGATGAGGCCTGGAAGGATATGGAGGTTTGGGAACACAAGGTGGGGGTGGCACATACTGATCCTCAACCTCCTGCGCATTCGTTTCATCGCAAAAATTCGATACCTCTTTGTCAGGACAGGGATCGATCGATTCAGGGATAGTGATCAATTGATCCTTGTCTTTTTCTGATCAATCGATCACATCAGATGATCGATCAATCGCAAATCTTCGCAAATTAGTATGGGATTCTGAAGTAGGGATCGATCGATCCCTAGCTTGGGATCGAGCGATTGGTGTCTCTGACGGATTTTCAGTCGTTTTTCCGCTTCGAGCCGTGATAGCATTGTAGTACTCCTTCAGATTCTTTTTCGGTTTGCCTGGAATAACACTTGGAGGAGCTTTGTTGTTCGCAGAAGTCTGAGCAACCTGTGTTTCCAACGTCTTCATTCAAACACTCATAGCCTCAAACTTCCCATTGAGGTCACTGTACATGCTATCGATTTTTTGATTTATCTCCGCAATAGACTTAGTCTAATTTTCCAGCACTTGGTGGAGCATTTTTTTTAGATCACTATCTTGAGAAGATGCAAAAGATTGTCCTTGGTTCTGATTCTGATTCCCCGACTAATAGTTGTTCTTGAATCTTCCTGAACCAAACTGCTTCTGTTGATAGCCATTGTTCCCGAAGCCACTATCTTATCCTAAAATCCAGAGTTGAAGACACTTTGATTCTGATTTTATGGCTTGTCCTGGAACTGATTCTATTGATTGAAACCTCTATTACCGAAGTTTCCTTGACCACCAATGTAATTCAAATCTCCCTGTCCACCATTCAGCTCCTCAGACATGTATTCCAGGTACATATGTCCCATTTTCTGCTCTTGAAGCACAAGTGCTTCGTTCTGCTCACCAACAATGTTCACACTCTGCTGATCTCTCCTTATTAGCTCATCGAGCTTTGACTGTAGATCATTAATTCTCTTCGCATTATATGACACAACTCCTCTACCACGCTCATAGTCTGATCTGCGATTAGCCTGACTATTCGCCATGTTATTCACCAACTGATAAGCTTCCTGCACAGTCTTGGTGCTGAAATCACCATTGCTAGCAGTGTCCATACCGTTCTGATATATCTCCTCAACTCCATTGTAGAAAATGTTGAGGAGATTGCAATCTGTGAACCCATGATGAGGACAATCATTGAGATACTCTTTGAATCTCTCCCAAGCTGCATGAAAACTCTCAGCATTCAATTGGTGAAATCCTGCAATCTTGTTTCTCATAGACATAGACCGCAATTTCGTGAAGAAATACCCAAGGAAGACAGCCTTGATCTCGTCCCATGTCCTCAGAGAATCAAGCTCTAGGTTATTGTACCATCTTGTAGCTTTGTAATTAAGAGAGAAAGTGAACAACCTACATTTCAGAGCATCAGCAGGTACTCCGTTGTGCTGAATAGTATTGCAGATGGCTTCAAACCTATCTAGATGGTGCATTGGGCTATGTGATGGCATCCCATGATACTGGTTATGCTGGACCAAGTTAATGAGACCAGCCTTGATCTCAAAGTCTCTTCTCTCAATGGGAGGCGGACGAATCCCAACATGATTCGCATAGAAGGCCTCTGGAGTGTGATATTGCGCCAGAGTCATCCTCTGTTGAGGTTGATTTATGCCTTGTTGCCCCGGAGCTGCAACATTCTGCTGGCAAGCTTGTTGAGCACCATCATTTTCACCACCTCCAACAAGTGGGTTAGCTTCTGGAAGAGCTCCAAGAAAGAGAGGATTATGATGAACTTGAATGGGATCTCCCAAGTTGTCACCCATGATTAGAGCAAACTCAAATTCTTCAATAACCTCAAGAGACTTCTCTTTCTTATTTTGTCTCTCTAGACGCGAAGGTTCAGGTTCGAATTCAGCAAAATTTTTGATCCCTTGGCTTCTAGTATGAGGCATGTTCATGCACCTAAAAGCACAAAAAAAGAAGAAAAAAGAGATTAAACAAAATAAAGAAAAATGCCTTAGGCACACAATGATCCTAAGTTTTAAGACTCCATATTGGTCCCCGACAACGACGCTAGAAAACTTGACAGCTCAAGTTTTTGCCCGAGATAACACGGCAAGCGCACAGATGTACGTTGTAGTGGTTCGGGATCGAATCCACAGAGACCAAAGGTAGCACGAAGAATGTAGAATCAAACAGCGGGCTAAAAGCTAAAAAGATGTCTTGAAGAATGATGCAAAAATCGAAATCAAGAGAGCACGGAAATGCAGGCAGCAAACGACGAGGTTGTAAAACAATCAAAGAAGTGTTGGGCATCGGGTATTCTCAGGGAAATAATTCATTGTTGATTCAAATTATAGACTATGGAAAAGGTTAAGAACCATCTTAAACTCAAATTCTAATCTATAACTGATCTACTTCTGTATGAATAACTCTCTATGCATTAGAAATCTCGAGACTAACTTCCGTTGACCCTCGATTTCTAATCATGCATTACTAACAGGTTTGATAGGTTCACAATTCACTTAAACATCAACTTCTGTTGGCTTAAGAAGAATTGCTCATCTAGGATTCTTTCAGGCATTTAAACATTCACTTTCCAGCAGTTAAATTACCTAAGTTCAAAAACTAAGTGATCAAGTCAGTTTCGTGCATTACGAACAATCAAAGATGAAGACCCATTAGATTATATCCCTAATCATGCGATTCTATATCAACAACTCATGAATCCCTATGTGAGAATCCTTAAACCCAATGAACAGACTACTCACTCATGAAAATAGCAAAAACACAGATCAAATTGTTGAGAGACATGATTGTATTATGCATAAATAAGAGTAAAAAGAGGGTTCGAAAACTTCTCGAATCAAAGATCAAAGAGGCTTCTTCTCCGTAGGTTACAAACTCAATCTCTACTCTCCAAAACTTAGAAAAGTTGCATTATGAAAAGGAAAACATGAGCTTAGGTCTTTTTGTTGTAATCCGGTTCAAAATAAGTTCGGTCTGGTTCTTCGTAAAATTTGTCCGCAGATCGGGACATAGATCGATCAATCCGGGGACAAGGATCGGTCGATATGTGTCCAAATTCCTGGGTATTTTCCAGCTTTGCACGAATACTTCCTTCAACGCTTGAAATCCATCCAAAATGCATTCTTTTCGCACATTTAAGCTCGAATCCTGTAAAAACAACAAAGAACACAAATCCGCGCCAAAACTATCCGAATACATACTAAAAACCTTAGATCTCGTGTGAAAACCGTAGTAAAAACCTACTAATATACTGATACATCACCTACCAAGCCTTATTAGCTCAGAAAACTGGACCTAATGCTTCTGGTCACAGAAAGACTTCGAGAGACAATAGGTCATACCCTCGGTCAGGAGCAAACTGTTTAGCTAAGGCCAACGCCAAGGCGTGGCCGAAACCCTTGGCAAAAGCATAACACCAGATGTACGTGTCCATGACATGGCCCGACATGTCTAATATGGTAATATCCTCTGTGGAAGTAGTGGGTCAGCTAGGAAATCACTTCGGGAAAGTCAGATGGCCAATAAAAATGCGGACACCATATCAGAAAAGAGACCCGTCCACGTTATGCGATTTCCATAGTGACCATGGACATTTAACGGATGATTGTATCCAAATGATTGTATCCAGCTGAGGTTTGAAGTGAACGAGTTTCTAAGGAAAGGATTCCTTCGAGAATTCCTTTCGGACAAAGCTACGACCAAATTCATGAGCAAACTAAAAATAGTTCCTCTGCTAAAATAAGGCCCGACTTGCCAAGGCAGGGTCGTGTTATTAACTACATTACTAGGGGATCAGAAGTAACTGAGTCCGCCCCCAAACGAAGCAGCTACTAAGGCTCGCCAAAGAACATATACCATGGCGATCATAAGAGACTACTCAGACGATGACATAAGTTTCGCCGCTAATGACGAAGAGGAGGTGATGTTACCGCATCACGATGCCCTAGTGATATCCTTGAAGCTTGCTAACTGCCTCATGAAGCGCGTACTCATTGGTAACGGTTGTTCAACCAACATAATCTTCACCAATTCCTTGAGAGGGCTAGGGTTAAACAAAGAAGAAGTCACTAAGAAGTCCACCTCTCTGATCGGATTTAGCGGCGAAGTGAAGCAAACCACCGGCGAAGTGACCCTACCAGTTTACGCAAGAGACGCCAATCAAAGAACTAAGTTTCTCATTATGGACTGCCCGTTGATATACAACGCGATCATGGGAAAGCCAGAGGTACACGACATGAGAGTCGTCCCATCAACCCTTCATCAATCCTTGGGGAGTGAAGGAAATTTAGGGGAGACCAAGAGCATACTCGATCATGTTACCATACAACCTTGAAGTCCCTTGCTCCACAACCTCAGTCGCATCCCGTGACCATGGAAGTTTCTGACAGGCCAGCCCACCGCGGAAGCGAACCTCATACGCTAACGCCCAACGAGGGCCTGGGGGACAAGGCCCTAGGAAAAAGAAAAGTCTAGTACGAGGAAAAATGCAGAGCAAGGTAATTCGGCCCCTAGACAGTGGCATTCGACAGACCGTAGAACCCTCGCTAGGCGGCTTAGTTTTATATATGATTTCAGTTTTTGCTTATAAAAACTGTCCAATATGCTATGACAGTCTAGAATAAAAATCAATTTTCAGCAAAAGAGCGATTCAGTGCTCGACTATTCTTTAGAAAGAATGCACAAATACAAATTAAACGCCTCTGAACACAACTAGACTAGACTAGCAATGCTATGGACCGGGTTGACCATGAAACCCAGGTCGAGATTGACCCAGGAAAATCTGGGAACCCTTACAAAGAAAGCCACAAACAATACAGATGCTTGCGACTCTTATTTGGAGGGGGAGGGGAAGGATACAACTCTTAACCCACCAAGGCTAAGTGCCCATTAAAAATCCATGTACTGCAGACAAGCTCCCAACCATGGTCCATGCAAAACGGACAAGCTCCTAACCATGGCTAAAAATCCATATAATACAGGAAACTCCTAATTATGGTCCATCTAATGCAAACATGCCCCTAAAACCATGGCTGAAAAGCCATGTAAAGACGCGGACGAACTCCTAGTCATGGTTTATGCAGTGCATTCAAACTATGCGAGTTAGCAAAGCTTATGAAACATGTGCACTCCTGTCCATTCTAGCACGCGACCCATACGGTACGGTAACAATATTGTCCAGAAAATAAAGTCTACATGCCCAAGGGACCACAAGTCCAAAAAAAGCCATGTGCCCACATGCCTAGTACACCGAGTTTACGAAACACACCAAAGGCCAGTAGCGCTGATCATGGACTCTGGCCCAAGGACCATGAGTCCACCTAAGACCACGTGCCCACATTCCTAGTGCTCACCAAGTTTTTGAAACTCACCAAGGTTATGGGCCTACCTAGGCTACATGCTTTCAGACTATGACTCGCAAAAGATCTATGTACTCATACATGATAATATGCTATCGAGAAGACGATATGAAAATACTAAGATCCGGTCTCTCATGGTATGACTCTGAATAGTCTGCCAAGTAAAGAACATTTGGTTCTGTAGGACCATGTGCCCTAGTGCTTTGATGAAGAATCTAAGGATTTATAAATCTAACACCTAAGAGACCATAATTCACCAAGGCTACATGCCCATAGTATGAATTTAAATAGTCTGCCAAGTAACGAACCTTTGGTTTTCTAGAGCCATGTGTCCCAGGGCTTAGATGAAGAATCTAAGGATATATAAATCTAACGCCTAAGAGACCATAGTTTAACAGGGCCACGTGCCCCATGGTATGACTTTGAAAAGTCTGCCAAGTAACGAACCTTTGGTTCTCTAAGGCCATGTGCCCCAAGGCCTAGATGAAGAATCTAAGGCCAGCCTTTGTACGGCCCTGTCAGATAATCCCTGACCGTTTCCCACTTGACCTTCACCTTAGCAACGCCTTCTGCGACGTCCACATTGGCTATGACCCGATCGAGCTTCTTGGCTTTGGCCTCCACCACGGTCTGCAAGCGGGTCTCCTCCCCTTGAGCATTGGCAAGCGCCTCCTTGGCAGCTTTTTCAGCTCCTCCCGCAGCTCCTTGACCTCTTTCCTCTAGCCTCTAACTCTTTCTACAGAACATCAACTCTTTTCTTCTGGACTGAAAGTTTTGCTAGGGCATCCTCAGTGGCTCTCCGGGCCTTGGTGGTCTCCCCCTCCAAGGCTACCACATTTCTATACTTGAGATGGATAACAGCTAGAATCTGCAAGAAGAGAAAGATGGAAGTGAATAAAATCCTTAAGTCTAAGACAATAGAAGCTAATAATCACTTACCCCAATTGCCTGGAAAAGAGGTCCTCTTCAAAATAAGCCTGTTTGGCCACTATATCTGCCACGTCAATGGCTAAAAAGCGGTAAACCAAGACATCTTGTTGGGAGGCAGGAACCTCTGTAGAGGCTAGAGTCTTCGGGGCATCCTTGGCAAGATAAGGCTTCTTGACAACAGGAGAGGCAGATGGGATATTTCTCCTTCCTCCTCATGGGGGGGGGGGGCTTGCTCTCCTTGGCAGCAACATCGCTAGCGCTGGACTCTACATTAGTTAGGTTGGCGTTGGCTACCAAGTATTTTTGAAGCGCAGTGGAGGCCACGTTCGCAGTTCGTTTGCTCATTTCCCCTCCTAAGACAATAGTGAAAGTCAGAAGAATGCAACCTCATCAATGGATTAATGTTCACCATGGTGGAAAGCTTACCAAAGATAGGAACTAGCCCCAACCTAAACTCGCTGACTAGGAATTCCATAGCCGTAAAGCTCTTGGGTACACGGATAATTACCTTCACTCCCTGTCTGCCTGCCTTTGGAGCTGAAATCTTTACCCCTGCCTAAATACAAAACAAACGCAAAAGTAAGGCATTAGCAAGGCGATGAAGCTATTGACAAAATCAGATCTACAGACCTTTGTACGCACAGAGTGTCCTAAACCCTAGATCGACCCCCACTACAAGGAAGAAGTAGCGGTCCCCGAAAGTCTCATCCTTTGGCCTCCGCACCTGGTGAGGCCAATCATCCACCAGGGCCTCCCTAGCGTGCCTACGGTGGAAGTGATACCTCTGAGGCTCACCCTTATAAAAAGAAAAAGTAATAAGAGTAAAGAATCTCATCAGTGCCCATCTTCAGGGACTTAAGCTCTACTAGGACCTGGATGAAGGTCAACATGCAGAAGGCAGAAGGAGAAAATTGGGTGAGGCATATCTCCAACCTATTGGCCATTTTAAAGAGGGCATGGGTTTTTTGAAGCCCGCCTCTAGAAAGACCTCATAGATAGCGATCTCCCCAGGGCCATATTCAGAGGCCCTTTAGTATGCTATAGGGGCTCGAAGGGGTAGAATTGGAGGAAGAGCAAAGAGAACCCTCGCTTCTTCCATATTCTCTTGCGAGAGAACCAATGAAGGGTTGAGATCCACAATGGATTTAGGAGGCATTCTAAAAAGGCTACTTTCTTTTAAGAAAACCCTATCGCAATCCTAAAAAGGTCCAAGCAAAAGGAAAGGGGGTCAAGAAGAAGCTTACCTTAAGAAGAAGACGAAGCGGTTGGAGGTACGAGCGATGGAAGAGTTGAAGATCTGCAAACCAGAAACAAAATGGTCAAGACTTGAGTCAATGAAAAGATTGGCTAAAGTAAAACCCTAAGATGAATTCGCCACAGTTTCCTTGAATCTTATCTGCAAGATTAACAATTACAGGAAATAGAAATAGAGAAATACGAACTATCAGAAAACGACAAAGGAACTCACCAGAAACGTTAAGGAGACGACGATTTCTGGAAGAGAGAGAGCCCTTGACCTGACATAATTGAAAACTGATAAGTCCAATAAATAAGGACTCTCCAATATCCCGCCTATCAAACCCTAGCTATGGTGGGCCAGAGTCAAACGAATTCGGATGTCGTTATCAAATTGCAGCTAAAGAACGTATCCACAAATGCGGCCCGTTAATGCTAATGACAATTGAAAAATGAATAAGCCTTGGCAACCAGGGCCAACGAAGCTGGCGATAGCCATGGGCCCGATCGCGATGGTTAAACCAACGAGGCCTATCCTACACTAAGGTAAAAATTTGAAGTCTCCTAAGAAAAAATCTACTCTTCAAATTCTATATATAGAAAATGAAGAGTGGGGGAAAACTGTTTGGGGGTAATTTTATTCTCCTAAGGCCTAACCTGAGCTAGATTTGGAGCTCATATATCACCCCCTTGGTGGAATACGTTTACCAAGGACTTAGCCAAGGATGCGTAGCCAGGCAAAGGCCACGAGCCAAGGCTGAGCGAATATTCTCCTTATTTGATTTAAATCATAGAGATAAGGACAATTAATTTATAAATTTATGGAAATATTCCTTACTTTATGGATAGACTCGAAACTAGAAGTTATCCATAAAAGATATGGAAATACTCTTGTGCGAATACTATAAATACATCAGGACGAACCTTAATTCAAGAATCGGAAACTCAATTCTCAATACTCATTCATTGTAATCGATTATCTTAACCATCATTAAAAGAGATCGTTTTACATCCTTGTTCTTGTTCTCTCTCCTTAAAGGATCACTCAAAAAATCCCTAAACACTTTGTTTCCTTTTTATACTAATTTTTTTTGAAAATATTTCATCTTTTGAAAATTCTTTTGAGCTTTATTTTAAACTAAACATATTTTTAATAAAAATTTTGTTTTTGTTTTTGTTTAGAGTTTTTTGGTGATCATTTGATAGAGAAGAAGAAGAACAAAAGATGTAAAGATATGTAAAACAATTCTTTATTGATATTTTTTAAAGAGATCAAATACAATATATGTTGGGGATAATTTTATTCCCTTAGAGTTCGGCCATATCCTAAACCAAGGAGACATAAAAAAATCCTCTAGTTGTAGGTGCAAACCAAGGCCATAGCCAAGGACACCACCGCCAAACCGAGGTCATAGCCGAGGTAGGGCGGATATACCCTTAGTCGGTCTAAGATCTTAAGAGATAAAGACAAATGCATTAATGAATCTAGGGAAATATTCCTTATTGTATAAGATAAACTCAAATATAGAAGTTATCCATAAAATATATGGAAATAATATAATTCGAAGGCTATAAATACAAAGGGAAGAACCCTAATTCAAGGATCTGGGACTTTACACCCAAAACATGTTGTAATCGATTCTCTTGAACATCAGTAAAGAAATCGTTTTACAACTCTTTCGCTCATCTCTTTCTCCAAAACCCTAAAATACTTAGTGACTCTGTTCTTGTTCTTCTCTATCGTAGAATCACCAAAAGACCCCCAAACACTATCTTCGAAAAAATCTTTAGGAATTAGTTAAGGCTCTAATTCAAGGATCCGAGACTTTACACCTAAAACAATACTTGTAATCGATCTCTTATTCAATAATAAAGAAGAATTGTTTTACATAACATTTTGTTCATCTCTTTCCCTCATCTCTCTAGAATACCCTAAAACACTTAATAGATTTGTTCTTGTTCTTCTCCATCGAAGAATCACCAAAAAACCCCCCAAACAGTTTGGCGCTAGAAGGAGGGTGAGATTTCAACAAGAACAAAGAGACGAAGATGAGCGAATCAGGTAGTTAATCCGAACAAGAGAACATCAACATCCTCAGATCCGCATTTGTGGAGAAAACACTCGAGACCGCCGACGACGCGACAATCGTTGCGAAACTTCAAGAGTACAAGCGGATCGTGGCAAAGCTGAGTTAGAGCGAAGCTCGCCTAAAAGAGTTGAAAGATGAGAACACGATTCTCAAAGCCTCAATGGCAGAGAAAAGCGCTCAGACACCTGATGCGGGAACCGAAGGCGACAGCAAACGTTTCACGTTAAAGAGGAAGGTTCGATCGATGTAGTCGCTAGACGAGGTACTGGTAACGGTTACAAAGGAGGCACAAGCATACCAAACTCCAAGCTCGGGTCTGACTTGGACCCCTGTCTCCTACCATAAAAACAGCCCTATCAAACCTTATAAAGAAAGTGCTAAAGAGGCCCATGGACGGGAAGTCATGCTAACGGGAAGGCTAGAAGCTATGGAGAACATGATCAAGTGCTTGCCAGGGGTTGCTCTACCGATCATCAAGAGCGCCCCTAATTCCTATGCTAACACACTGTTTATCGGTGCCATCACTCTTAGTGAAGTTCGTAAGAGATTCACTTGGCCAACCATGGCTCTGTGTGATGGGACCTCAGACCCTGACACACACATAGCCTAATATTGCCAACGTATGCTCACCGCCCCCATCAGCCATGAGCACTTAGAAGTCTGTATGGGCAAAGGATTTAAAGCAACCTTCACAGTCCAAACACTGTTATGGTATTCTAACTTAGCCAACGGGTCCATCGACTCCTTTGCTGTGCTAACGGATTGCTTCACAGTGCAATTCGCCAGCAGCCATACTCTGAGATGTGACTTTGACGACCTCTATCGAATCAAACAACGAGAAGATGAGAGTGTGAGTGAGTACGTCCGATGGTTCAATGAGGCTAATGTATGGGTGCCCAACTGCGTCACCTCTATAACTGTCTCAAGGCTTTAGGAAAATCCTTGATCGAAATTGACCACTTAAAGGTCTTTGCGAATGTTGAAGTAGATTATCTCTTGAGTCAATTCCTATCTAAGATGGCTTTTTAATGAACTTAAGCATCTTGATTATAGGCTTTGTCATACTTGACCATGGGAAATCACTACATTTGAGCTATGTTTTAACCATCTTTTACTACTCTTTCTTAGCTCTAATGGCTACTCTCATCTTTAGAGTAGTGACCAAACCTTATGAACCCTTAAACCTTTCCTTCAAAACCCCCTATTATTTCGTTATGTGAGGCCTCTTTAGGAAAGTGCACACACGGGCAATAACCCGCGTGAGTTGAAGTTGAACGACTAAGAGGATACTTCCTTAGAGTTAGCCTCACTTTAAGGCTAACTACAATTATAGAAGGGGAAAATCTTTGTGGTTTTAGGTTTGTCTAAGTCTTGGGAATTGTTAGTGATTAATGAGTCAAGTAGATGTTCCTTAGTGCTTATATGATCCTAGGTTTTTTCAAT
>OVAN01015207.1:0-11484 GCA_900406275.1 Anastatica hierochuntica
CCTAGATCTAACTTGATCAACCTAACCCATGCTTACATTAGGTCACTACTCACTAGTCATGCTCAAGCAACTCATAGAAACTAAAGCAAAGCTCATAGCAATCATCAAGAAAGAAGAAAAGAAGATAAAAATGCAAACTTTTTAACAAAACAAAGAGATTTCTCTCTAGAATTCAAACACATAAAAAGTTGATCTAAGAATGTAAAAGCTTAGGGTTTTATGAATTTTTGGATGAGTATTTATAGAGTTTTAGAAATTGGGTCGGGTTGACCCGGGACAAATCGGGCCAAATCCATGATTTTGGTTGAAATAGGAGATGCTAGCGGTCTGTGAAGGCGGTGCAGACCGCCAGCCAGAGGGTGCTTAACCACCAGACTTGTCCTGAAGCTTGCTGGTGGTCTGGCAGGGCGGTGAAGACCGCCAGCAAGAGCGGCTTCAAACGCCAGCTTCAATCTGTAGATGGATGGAGGTCCATATTGCTGGTGCAGACCGCCAGCCAGAACCCCATAGCCCGCCCGCTTCAGTTTTAAGTGCTAGAGCTTTCCGTTCTTGCTTTCGAGTCCCCCGATTCATCCGTCGATCTTCAAGGTGACCTAAAATGGGGTAAAAGGAGGAGAAGAATCTACAAATGCAACATTTAAGACTCCTATATGACCTTTCTTAATCTAGACTTGAAAAACGACTTGAAACAATCTAAAAAATCCTAAAATGCAAGGAAAACTCTATTAAATACTAAGCTATAATATGCAAAATACGGTAACATCAGGTATTCATTCTTATCTTAGGGTCAACGTTGTATTATAAATTGAAGCAACTCATATCAATACAAGATACAATTCATTACCATCTTTATGGTATCGGAGCTCGAGTTGATCCTTTAATCATCTCGATTCAATCTGCTCTTGATCTCTGTGTTTTTCAATCCCTTCATCTCTTCTTCTCTCTCTCTCTCTCTCTCTGTTTTTCTGCTTTCTTCATCCTCTCTCATAATGTCTATTGTATCCTCTACTTCAGAATCGTCTCCAATCTTCAATACCAAGGACCCAAAGAGCACCTTGATCTCTTTGAATATGTCCTCGGTCACCAAATTTACACCAACAAACTTTATTACATGGAGATTGCAAATCAATTCTCTGCTTGAGGCTCATGATCTTCACGTCTTTCTCACAGATAATGATGCTACACCTGCGACAATCATCACAGATAACGCATGTGTCTCCAAGCCGAACCCGCAACACGTAGCATGGCTAACACAAGATAAGTTGCCCTACAAAAACCTATTAGGCTCCCTCTCCACACCAGTTAAACTGATAGTTGCGAGAGCAACGTCGATGAAAGAGATTTGGAAAATACTTCACCAAACATACCACATACAGGTTCATCTTCACCTTGTCAAGGTGGTGAAGATGTCATGATCGGTAATGGCACCAACCTTCAAGTCACGCATACGGGTTCATCTCACTTACCCTCTAACACTCGATCTCTTTTTCTTGACAATGTTCTATGTGTTCCTTCAATGCAAAAGAATTTAATATCGGTGAACAAGTTATGTAAGACTAATAATGTGATCGTTGAAATGTGTCCTTCGACTTTTCAGGTGAAGGATCTCAAGTCGAGAGCGCTAGTTAACAAAGGCAGGGCTAACAATGGTGTCTACGAGGGGCCAGTGATCAATTCTGCACCTTCTTCTACGAGGGGCTAAATAAGTTTTGTTATTTTGGTTTATAGGGGTATGATAATGAACGAAGCATCTACCAAACGGATTCCCGAAAAGATTCTAGTACTATCCTCAATTTTTAAATGTTCGGCAAGTTGTTGAGAGATGAAGAGAAAGAGGAGTAATTTGCAAATATTTTATTAAAACACATGTTTTTAGTAGCTTTTTCTTTCATTGCCAATACTTTTCTCTCTCTCTTAAAAACTTAGAAAGAAACTCTCTCTCATTTTCTAAAGAAAAATCGAAAATTCCTACATGGATTTTCGAAAACTTCAACTTGATTTTCTAAGACATTCTCTTGAATCTTTCCTTGCATTTATCTCTTAAGAACCTAAGGTATGTCTCTAATCTTTAAATTTTGAAGAAATGGTAAAGCTTTCATAGATTCTTGGGTTCTTTAATCTTGAAGTTCTGAGCTTGAATAAGTTGTGCTTATGGTTAGAATAGCTTAGAGAATGCTTGGGAATAAGGATTCATAGCTTAGTTTAGAAGATTTGGTGCTTATTTGGAAAATTTGAAAATGTGTTCTTGAAGTGTTAGTGTTCTTGAACATGAATAGTAACTTTTTAAAAATTTCATGCATTTAATTGATTTAATGATCTCAAATGATAGCATAAGGATAAATATGAAGATCCCAATAAGAATTTTGCAATTCCGTCAAGTAAAAAAAAGTTATGACCATTTTAATCTATGGTTTTGGATTGGTGACGGGAATAATTTTCAAAATTTAAAGGTTTGTAATTCTTTGAATTTTGGGCATCTTGAGTTATCTATTTCATTAATCTTATGTTCCTTAATTCCTTGAGAATGTTCTTAGACCTTTGAACCTTCTTGAATTCAAGAATTTTGAGCATAAAATTTTTAGGAACCTACATATATACATTCTTTCAATGTAGGAATTAATTGAGTGAACAAGCATAATGACACCAAACACAAGAGGTAGAAAAGGAGCTCAATTTCAAAAAGGGAAATCCAAAAAAGCTTTTACGTCTAAGGGAGCAACAAGTTCAAGAAGAGCATCGATGCCACCCAAAACAACTCCTCAAGGGCGGCCAACCGTGAGGTGCCCAGTCTCAAGAACACCTCCACCTAATTCGTTAGAAATCGAAGATGCCTCTTGGAGTGAGGAAGAGAGGGAAGAAAGCAGATTCTTTGAAAAGATATAATTCGATCCTACAAAATTCATGGGGAAAAAGCTATTGCAAGCTATGGGTCTTTATGAATAATTATGCTATCTACTTGAAGGAACGAATCTCCAATGTTTGATTGACATGAGCGAACCCCTCTATGAGGAAGAAGTGAAGGATTTTCTTGCCACAATGAAGATTGTCTACAATGCACCATCACGGCCAAAGGCAAGATATGGGTATCTCAACTTCAAGATAAGGGACAAGGAATACATAATGAGCATCTTTGAGGTTTGCAAGGCATATGATCTACCACAAGCGGAGGAAGCTAAGTTCCCTTATTGAGATGGAATCAACGCTTTTTAGGACCTCATAGTCGATGTACCATTCACAAAAGCAAATCCCAAGTCTTCAAGAATAAGAAACCCGGTAATAAAATATGTCCAAAAGCTATTGGCCAACACGCTTTTTGCTAGGACCGAGATTGCACGGTACACCGAAGAAAAGTGCTTCTTCTATTTTGAGGGCTAAAGGAAGATTTGGAACAATGGAAGGAATATGCGGAAGATGATGATTTTGGTTCGAACATCAATATAACAGTACTGTTCCTTAGACACATGGCGAGCTTCCAAGGTAAATGGGTAAGGACAACGACCCTTCAAACAATTCTCTTTGGGAGTTTCCTAACACCGTTATTCAAGTGAGCTCAAGTACCATTAGGAGAACCAAGCTTAGTGAGAGATCCCATAGTTCTTAGAGACCTCATAAATTGGTGTTTCATCCGAATCAATAAGACGACCAAGGTGATAAAGTACCTCTTCAACGAATTCAATACCGAGAAGAGGGTATATCTAAGTCTTCCTTGCGATGAGCTGACAAACATAAGCTCATTGAACAATGTCATCTTTGTGCATTCGGGTAGAGAGGATAAAACAGAAGCTTCAAGTGAAATGATGATGATACGAGCTCATGGGGAAGTGCGGACGGTTCCGCCGCCGCCACAAGCACCACCGCTAATCTAATTCCATTTGTTCCACAAACAAGGAGAGAAATGGAACTCCTAAAGGCTATTCAAGAAGAAAGGAGGTAATTCATTGGGCCGCATAGCCAAAGGAGACATGAGGAGTTGGAGAGTGGACAAACGGAAGGAAGCGTTGCTCAAGCAAACACCCCACTAGCCGCAGAAGCTCTAGTCTCTTTGGTGGAGATGAGAGAGCACATAAGAAACTAGCCCAACATGAAGGCATATAAGCGAACTAAGAAGAGGGGAGAATCCACCAAACCAAGCTCACCTTAAAAGAAAGAGGTAAAACCTACAACCATTGTGAATACCATCTCATATTTTTGGTTTTCTTTATTTATTTTGAAGGTGAATCTCACGGCTTGGAATTCACCGGGACGGTGAAATTTAAGTCCGGGGGAGGAGCCTTGGAACTAATGCTTGTTTTCATTTTGATGATTTCCTTTTGCCATATTTGAGTCATGCATTGTAGATAGTTATGATATAAAAGAAAAAAAAGAAAAAAAAAACCAAAAACAAATCGAAAAAATTACAAAAATCCAAAAAGATTTTCAATTTGTTTTCAAAAGTTTGCATATACTTTGTATCCATTTGTGAATACTTAGGTGGGTTAGAGCATATAGGATTGCATTTTACATAGAGAACCTTGCCTTGTAAGTAGACTTAGTCATGCTTACAATTCAATGCCCTCATTAGTAGTAGTATGATGCTTGAACCATTTAGAAATTTGGAAAATCCATGCTTTGAATTGGCTTCTCGAAACTCTTTGTGAAAATTGAAGCATATTGGATTTTAAACCTATCCCATCTAAGTGAACCTAATTGGAATTAGTTTTTCTTGCTTGTGGTTTTGAAGTACTCTTCCATGACAAAACACTAAACACTTGAGTTATGTTTTGATCTTATTTTACCACTCTTCTTAACTCAAGTGGCTACTCTCATTTTAAGAGTAGTTATCCCACCTTGAAAACTCAAGACCTTTCTTTTTAGACCTTCCTTATTGTTTGAATGTGAGGTCTCTTTTGGAAAATGCACACATGAGCAAAAACTCGTGTAAATTGAAGTTGAAGGACAAATTCTAGCACTTCCTTAGAGTTAGCCTCATTTTGAGTTAACTAGATTTTAGGAAGGGGTATTTCAATGAATACATGGGATTGAGAGTTGTTCTTGGTGAGTCTAGTGTTAAAAGCTTGAGAAGGTTGTTCTTGATTGAGAAATTTTGCAAGCATAGATGAGAAAATATAAGGGAAAGAATATTTAAGGAAAAGAGTCTAAGAGATTCAAAGTCTTGTAAGTTCCTAGCATAAGTCTCAAGGATTAAGAATTGTTAAGAGAGTCACTAGTGAATTTTCAAGAAAAAGAAAAATGATTCAAAGTTTTTGATTTAGTGATAGTGGCTCCAATAAGAGAATATTAAAGAGAATTTCTAGAAGAACAAAGAGTTTGATAGAATTTTAAAAGGGTCTCTTAGTGCTAAGCAAAAATCGAAAAGAAAAGGAGTTGTTGATCTCATTAAGAAAGTCTTGAGAATCTTGCTAAGAAAGAGCATGTGGGGTTTCGATCTCTAAGGCCTTAAGAAGGGAAACACATCTGGGTAGTGTAGGTAATTTATGGGAATCGGGATTTGTAGCCTAGTGGAAGTAATAGTTTTGTATGCATAAGTTGTTCGGCTACTACCTTGATTTTGCTATATGTCTTGCATTACTTGTTTTTGAGCGAAAAACGACCATCAAAATAGAGTGAAACCTCCTTTAAATACTTCTTTAAACATCCATCCCATTTTATTTCCAAGTCGTATTGATTGAGATTTCTTGCCCATAAGTAAAGATCGCACGCCATAAGCTTAATTAAATGTTAAGGGATAAGTGGATAAGATGGTATGTGGACATTTAACTTAGGTGCCTAGAGATAGTTCTTGTGACAAGTATGACAAAGTACATTGAGTATTCATGATTTATGCACTAGGATACCACTCTTTAGGACATTGGGTTGAAGGCATTTCCAGACATACTTTGGCTTGGATTCTCATTTTCAAACCTCGCTTCCGGATATGATCTTTGTTGTTTGCTTGAGGACAAGCAAAGGACAAGTCCAAGAAAGTTGATGTGTACATATTTTCATGCATATTTTGATGCATTTTAGTTTAGTTTCATCCATATTTAGGTTGTAAATATTGCATATAAGTCTTAGAATCCATAGGTTTGAGTCTAGAGTCTAGTTTAGGATCATTTTGCATTTGCATATCATTTTCTTTGCATTTGTAGGTACTAGGTACAACCTTTGGAGACCAATTTGAGAGATTGAGATGATGGATTCTAGAGGCTAAAAGGTCAAAGAATTAAGGGGATTTGAAGGCTAGAAGTAATGGACGAATATGGAATCAAAGGAGGCTAGCAAATGGAGAAGAAAAAAGGCACAAACTGTTAAGGAAGTCTAGCATCGAGCCAGAGGTCGATGCTGGCCAACCTTGGGTCGATGCTGGCCTCCCTTGACAGTCTTGCTGCCAAAAATGAGCCAGCATCGACCCAGGGGTCGATGCCAGCCTCCCTTGGGTCGATGCCAGACAACATTGACGAGAAAACTAGCTTCCTTTCACCTATAACTACCCCTTTGACCTACTTTTATGTATCCAAGACTTTTAAAACTATTCTCCTTCTTCAAGATTGAGTTTTTATGTTTTCTCTATTGATCTTTTAGATCAAGGATCTCTCTTTTTAAGTTTTTATCTTTGATCAAACATCTATCTTTATCTATGAAGTATATCTCTTTCTCTTCATCTCTTTTCTTTTTTTTTTTATGTTGCGTGAGTAGTCTTTTTGATGGAACCAAGGATGTTTAGATCTACTTTTATTAGGTTGTGATATGGTATTAGGGATAGCTAATCTTAGGTTTCCAAAGGATTTGGTGTACTTAATGGTAGGTTTTAGCTAACTAAGATCTAGACTTGTATGCATTTCTCGCCCGAGAGGTGTTCTATGAAATGCCTAGGAGAACCAAATACTTGCTATTTCAATCTAGCCAATGAGAGTTGTTTGTTAGATTGATTAGAGACTATATGGGCTTGCTCTTAATGATTCCTAATCGATTTATCATTTGCAATAAATGAGAGTTTAGCAAATGCGATTGATAAGGAAATGGCCTCTTGCCACGAGAGTGGATTAGTCTAGTATTGCCTTTGGTCATGGGTTAATGCTCATTAGATTGATCTAACACCCCCTATCACCATCTTTCTAAGTGGATCCATTATAACATCCCTTGGTCCATCATCTTAGTTCATAGTTTATTTTGAGTTAGCATCTTTTAAGTTTATGTTTGCTTTCTTTGTTTAAGTTCATTGTCTTTATTTAAGTTGTTTACATTCTTGCCTTTTCATTTCTAGATTATTAAGATAACCAAAACAAACCCAACCTTTCTTATTTGATTAGAATAGGCTTGAGTGTGTATTCTCAATGCTTTGATATATCTATCTAAGGTTTTCTCCTTGTGGTTCGACCCCAAAGTACTACAATGACATATTCGTGCACTTGCGGACTGTGTGATTGTTTGGAAAGGAGCTTATAAATTTTAAAGCTTTGTTGTTCGTTTTTTAGCGCTCAAAATCTATGAGTAATGAATATGATGCCCATAGTACTTATCATACGTGAGATCTTGTTGATCGAAGGATAGCCAAAAATATTGTTGGATGTCGTTGGGTCTATCGAATTAAAAGATTACCAGATGGGTTGGTTGAAAGGTACAAATCAAGACTCGTAGCTAAAGGGTTTCACTAACGACCGAGACTAGACTACACCGAAACATTTAGTCTGGTGCTTACATGCGACGCTAAGGCTTGTTATTTGTGCGGCTGTTGATCGAGGTTGGTTTCTCTGGCAAATTGGCGTTAATAATGCCTTTCTCAAGGTAATTTCTCTGAAGTAGTATATATGAGTCAACCTCCAGGTTTTGTTGACAAAGACAAGCCAAATCATGTTTGTCGCTTACGAAAAGCGATTTATGGGCTAAAACAAGCTCCTAGATAGAGCATGGTACAATGAGCTTCGTAAATTTCTTCTTGAAGTTGGTTTTGTGAACTCTTATGGTGATACTACGCTATTTGTTCTATGTCAAGGCACTTCATTGCTCTATATAATTTTTTATGTTGATGATATAGTGGTCATTGGAAGCATTTCGTCAGAGGTATCTCGGATTCTCCAACTTTTGGCTGATCGGTTTTAACTTAAAGATTTTGGCAACTTATGGTATTTTCTTGGCATGGAAGCCACAATAACTAAAAAAAGACTACTTCTCACTTAGACCAAGTACATTATTGATCTTCTTCAAAAGACGAACATGGCTCATGCCAAGCCTGTTGCCACTCCCTATGTCCTTATCTGAATCGTTGACACTAACTGCTGGAGTTGAGTTCACTAATCCAAAACCATACAGAGAGGTTATAGGTAGCTTGCAATACTTGTCTCTTACTCGTCCAGATATAGCCTTTGCGATCAATCGTCTTTCGCAATATATGCATCGTCCTACTTCCGTACATGAAGAAGCTATGAAACGTGTTCTTTGTTACTTGGTTGGCACTGCAGATAAAGGTATCTTCTTCTCGGCATCAACTCCTTTCAACCTTCATGCTTATTCTGATGCAGACTGGACTGAGAATCGTGATGACTATACGTGCACGGGGGCGTATATTGTTTTTCTCGGCAAGAAACCAGTCTCTTCGTCATCCACGAAATAGAAAGGGGTTGCGAAGTCGTCTACAGAGGCTAAGTATCATGCCGTATCCGATGCAGCCTCAGAGGTTCAATTGATTATGTCTGTCATGTCAGAAATGCATTATATTCGGACACTATTCCTACCATTTATTGTGACAACATTGGTGCCACTTACCTTTGTGCCAATCTTGTATTTTACTCGCGGATGAAGCATGTGGCGCTTGTGTACCATTTTGTTCGAGAAAAAGTACAATCCCATACTCTCTTTGTTGCTCATGTTAGCTCTGCATATCAGCTGGCGGACACGCTCACCAAGTGACTTCGGCGAGGATGGTTTCAAGAACTTGCACTCAAGATTGGACTCTCGAATGGCCGTCCATCTTGAGGGGACGTATTAGATAACTATAAATTATGTATGTCTCATGTTATATATATCTTCTCCTATATCTTAGCTATTCATTCTTAACGTTGTATTATATATTGAAACAACTAATATCAATATAAGATACGATTCATTAACATCTTTAATCGAATTGAGTAGCTTCGATGCTACGTACCATTGCACACACCTTTGCCAATGACATTCTCTGACTCAACTCTGCTTTTGTCCTGTGTTGCTGACTGTTGTGGAACGAGAACGTTTGCTTTAGGGATACTACTTTTGAGGCAATATCTGAGAAAGATTTGTACTCTGCCTTTGTTAAATTTTTGTCGATTTTTTTCTTGCCTTTTTGAGGACCATTAGATAAGATTCTAGCTAAGAAACGTGCAATATCGCACCCGGCTTCCCAACTACTCCTACGACTTTGAGATGGACAAAATGTCCAGCCACGTGAAGAAGTGCAAAGAAGTTGTGTCTTCGATACCGTCTGTCGAAGAGAGGGTTCAAGGTCACTGGGCCCCAATTCCCATTTCTCCCGATTCAGAGGAAGTTGTGGACACTGCTCGGGGCGAAGAGGACCCGGTCGATCAAAACTCGGGACCGTCTAGCGCATGCAACTTTTTGATCTTTGGCTATTTCGACTACGATTCGTGAACGAGAAAAGTTCGTCCGATGAGGGAGCGTGTTCCTTCTCTTTAGTAGTATTTTGGCCAAGTGTGGTCACTTTATATCTACTAGGGTTTGCCGTGTGTGGCTTCGAAACTCCTCAACTTTTGGTTTTGGTGTAAATGAATGATGTTTTTAGATTTGATTTGGTTGCGTATAAGTATTGTCACGGTTGCGAAGAAAGATCATGAGTTGTCATCTCATGCCTAGTCCTCTGAGAATCGCTATATTCGTTGTTCGTTTCGGATGCGAGTTCTCGAAATATTTACTCTTTCGGATTTTCTTGAACTTGAGAACATAAGCGAAGAGACAAATTTTGGAATCTCGTATCGGTTAGATACTATGTCTTGAGATGTTTGAGACCATTTTGTTGGGTTTAGTTTTATTTGGTGTAGAGGAAAAATACGAGTTGTCGTCTCGTATTTAACTCTTTTCGTGGATCGTTCTATGCGTTGCTCGTCCGAGATGTTAAGAAGTTTCGTAAAATTTCATGAGCGTTTAGATATGAACGAAGAGACATGTTTTAGGATCTCATATCGGTTAGATATTATGCCTTGAGATGTTAGAGACAAGTGTGCTGGATTTAGGGCAAGAACTAGGTCTATCTCGATTTTAAGGTGTGCGGTGACTAATTCTGGCTTACGTATCCTGTTTGGGATTTTGACCTGATTCCGTCTTGATATTGAAGTCTGTGATACGTTCTCGGCTTATATGACTTGCATCAATCGGGAACCGAGCATCTCTCCAAAGAAAATTTCTAAGTCATCTGGAAGTGCTGACCAAAATTTTAGATTTCTTTTATAGCGCGCTATTATCCTAGTCGGATGTATGAGAACCCAGTTTTTGCGAAGAGCAGGTTAATGTGAGTGATTAGTTCGTCCATCGAGGCCAATCGACGGGCGCGAAATTGGGATAAGTACTTGTTCTTTTCCCGATAGGAGTTTCATAGTCTTGCGAGTGTTTTTAGAAGTATTAGATCGAGTTCAGAATTGTGTTTCTCGGAAATTCGCGACGTCTCGCTTTTCCTGAAAGTTTTCCTGTTCTGTGGTAGAATGTGTTGATGAACATATTATAGTCAAGATTCGTTAAGAAAGGTTTTCTCGTATGAATTACGTTTTTGGATTATACGAAAAATAATACCACAAAATTTTTTTTGTCGAAATCAGATCGAAAAGTGTCGAGTACAAAGTGTGGGAATATACGAGTATATGTACACCCATTCCCCCTTTTTTAGAGAGTGGAACAACTGAACTCCTCTTGCGAAGAGCTGCCTACGTACCTCTTTTGAGGATCAAGCCGTCTCGTAGTTCAGTTTGTTGCCGTAAGTGATTGCTCATTTGGCAGAGTTGCGTCTGCCGTTTTAATCTTGACGACTACAACTAGGTCGACGATTACCTCTGGTGTCGAGGGCGTTGTTTTGTCGAGACTGTTGGGCTCAAAAGCTTGTTTATTTCCTACGGATTGAGCCGTTTCATGAATCGACGATTCTGTCGCATCTTTTTGCGAAGTGTCTTTGGCTGGCAGCCGAGTTGTCTTCATTCGTTTGGGTTCAGCCATGGGCGTCATTGCTACTTGTCTTAGCTTATGCTCGACTAGGAAGCAAAGTCGTGACTGCTTTTGGCATCCCCAGATTGTGGAGATTCCGTGGGGGTTGGGAATTTAATGCCCAAGTGGTAGATCGATGGGACTGCATTCATGGAGTTTATCCATGGCGTTCCCATGATCACGTTATAGATGGCAAGGTGGTCGACGTCCGCAAAATCGACAATTTTCGTTATCTCCTTGGCCACCACTGGAAGTTTGATCGATATGAGAGTCATCGAAGTTGTTCCTGAGAAACCCATGAGCGGTCCCGGTGCGGGTATGACC
>OVAN01015208.1:0-11482 GCA_900406275.1 Anastatica hierochuntica
TTTTGAAAAACAGACAATACAAAGGTGTATTTTTGTAAGTCTCCCAAATTTAAATTGATGATGATAAATTAATTTGAATCATTCATTTTACCTGTTTATATCTATTGAAAAATCATTGCTTGCCTTCGTCGATAAAAACCATGACATGATATTTTATCATCATTTGCAATGTTTTACATTTTACTTAGATTAATTTACAGAAATACACTTAAAAGGAAAAGAAATTTTACATTTACACCTGTCTTTTAATGGTTCTCAAATATACACCTCAAATATTAGGGTTTAGGGTTTAAGGTTTAGTGATTAGGGTTTAGGGTTTAGCTATTAGGGTTTAAAGTTTAGGAATTATGGTTTAGGGTTTAGGGTTTAACGTTTAGGGTTTCTTTTAGTCTAGGGGTATAATGGTCTTTTTCATTAAAAAGGGAGGTGTAAAAATAAAATTTTTTCAAGCAGGGGTATTTTTGAAAAATAGACAATATAAAGATGTACTTTTGTAAGTCTCCCTTTTACTTATAACTTTTAGAGTAATTAAAATATTTTAGAAGATTTTTTTCATTATAATGTTTTGGTTATTCAATTTTATGTATAGCAATTTCGACACTTCAAAAACATTTTGAAGAGCAATGCCTCTTTATTCTATCTTTTTGTTTTTTGTTTTTTTTTTACTTTTTTTAATAATAACGATTACCTTATAAAGTATTTTGGATATTACATTTTCATTATTTTTTTTTGTCAACCACACATTAATCAAACGTTGTCCTCCAATTTTGGTAGCCAAGATGGCGGAGAAGAATCTACATAACTAAATTCGGAAATAAAAGAACGAGATCCACAAGCCAAACGATCTGTTTGTGTGTTCGCCGTGCGCGGGATATGGGACAGGGAGAAATCTTGGAACTGACTCCGAAGTTGCTGGTAATCCTGAAGTTGAGTATAATTACATTTTCATTATAAATGCTGGAATTTTTTATTTATAATAACTTTTGATAGTATCCTAAATAATTTGCAAAGTTTTATCTTTCCTTTTGCTTATCTTTTTCACTTTACAAAAAAAAGTTATGAATAATTTTTCGATATTCACATATTTTTCTTCATTTTGCATTTTCTATAATTTATTTATAATAATATTTAATATTTTTCTATTTGGGATTTAATATGCAAGTTTTTCCCCTGAGAATTCGCATGAGCTAGAATCCTTGTGACTATAATAAACGAGGTTGAAACAGATATTAAAAAGCTAATTTTAAAACTTCCAACACATGCAAAAAATTGAGATATAATTTATAATTTTGAAATTGTATGTAATGTCCCTCATTTGACTTTTCGGTTCAACTTAATCCTATACCAGATTTCCCTAAACCAAACCACCAAACCTTATTTTCAAACTTCCATTAACCTAAAGTCTAAAACTCTTTTTATCTATTTTCTATTCCCTAGTCGTCGAACAAGACCCATAGAGTTTGAGACAGAGATTTTGTGGCCAAAGAGATGGAGAGAAGAGAAAAGAATCTCACCGAAGAGATCACAAAGGTAATGCACATTTGAGAGTTATATCGTTTCTCCTAGGTGCCTTGAAATTTGCATATTTTCATAATTGGGTTGTTGGAGCATGAATCATGTTTGGATATATTTTAGGCTGTTTTTGGAGTTGATATAATGTAGTAATGCTGTAAGAACTCCTATGAACCAACTGGTATAAGGAAAACTAATTTTGGGATCATACGAGCAGAGAAGCGCGTCCGAGAAGTCATTGCAGCAAATCTGTCTGAATGTTGAAAAACTCTGAGCTCTGTTTCCGGGAAGTCATGGACGATGCGAGACATTCCCAAGAACGTTTTTCCGATAAGTGAAATGACCATTTTGCCCCTGATCACGAGATTTTAAATGGGACAATTACCATTTATGGCAGGTTTTCATATTTGGTTGTTCCCATTTATGGCATGTTTCTATTTCGTGCAGGTTTCCAGTTTTAGACAATTTCCATTTATGACATATCTCCATAAATGAAAAGTTTCCATTTTTCGTAGGTTCCCGATTAAGGTCTAACTTTTGGTTTTCTAGGTCCATGCTCTTCTTTCCAAAGGTGGTTCTCCAGTCAACCAAGTTAGGAATCTTGACATGGGGCAAAGGTGAGTAAGTTATTAATCTCTGTTGATTTTGGTAATCGGTCTAATTCGGTTAGTCTAGGGTTAAACTTGAATCTGATGTCAAGATATAAGTCTTAGCATATAAAAAATTATGTAATATGTACTGTTTAGACATAAGTCTTATACGCCTAAGTGTGATTTCTTGTTAGATCGCTAAGTTGAGCCTAGGCTTTAACCTGAATTTTGAGAACGTAGATTATTTAATAAAAAAGACTAGGTTAAACTGGCGTTGTTTGAGAGTTACATGGAAGAGTCTTAGTAAAAGGTAAGTACGGTGATATGATTATGTGAGTAGGATAGTAGCTCATCCATTTTGTGGGTGTAATGCACCCCGCGCTAGGGCTTAAGACCATGGCAAGGAGGAGTGCTCGTGTCTCCATAAGGGAATTGGGTGCAACAAGCCCTGGGAGGGTTGAATGCTCCATCCAAGTGTTAGGACATGGTGCAAAAGGACCAGGATTGTTGAGTGCTTTGTCCAAAAGTGGGATGGGATGCAAAAGAACCACGAGTGGAAGTAACCTTAGATTGGAGGACGAGTGGTAAGCGGACTGACTCGTGGGACTGGTCTAGGATGAACTAATAAGCCCGGTTAGTGAACCGATAGTGAGCGAGCTAGCCTATATGACCATGTCCGGGTAACCTGCACGATGTGTGCTTTGGGCAGGGTTTTGAGTAGGGTATGACCGGAAATGCCGATTTATTTGTAGACCGCGATAGTGGGACCATCTTAAGAACGGACATAGGGACAAATAATTTTAGAATTGATTTGTGAAATCAAAGTCTTAGTAAGTTAGGAAAAAGGTTTTTGCAGTATTTCTCCATGGTAGTTTGATTGACCGGTACGATAGTTTCTTTGTTTAGGGCTTGCGTTTAGGTTTGGACTTTTTGGATTAAGCGAGTATCATATGCAGTAGATTCAGGTTTGTCTTTATTGGATAGCTTGTTTGAAAAGTCACTCATCTCTCTCTTTCTCTTCCCTTTTTCCTATCTTTGTGTTTTGCAGGTCTAGCGGATTACAAATGACGGTTAATGATCGAGTTGGTTAATTTTAAAAGGATTTTAGTGACACAAATTGGTTAACCTCGGTTTTTTGGGACAAGATGTTACATTGTAATTAAAGATTTGATATAGCATAACGGGCGGGTCTTCCTATGAAATCGCATCCTCCGCATGGTAAGATGGTAAGATTATATGGTTACGGATCGGATTTTACTGATCTAACTAATTAAAAGAAGAAGATTGAAGCCTTTTAGCCTATCCAGGTCAGCTGATACTGAAAGCTTCCCATGCTGCCACATCAACAATATACCATTCCATCAACGCGTTTCCTCACCGTTGACGTCTACGGGAGTTAGTAGAACATGATTATTGGGCCATGGGCCAGTGAAACCTAAAGCCTAGAAAACACTCTCATCTCCCATGTCTGCTGATCTCCCCTCTATCACTTCAATAACTTTTCCCAACTCACACCATCGCGTCACCATAACTCGATGGCCGAGCTTCCCCAAAATTGTTTCAACAGAACCAATTATAAGTCCACTCCTTTCTCATTAGCTAAACCACTCAAATCCCCTCAGAAATCCCAGGAGAAAATAGAAGGCTTCACATGCAAAAGAACCTACAACCCTGGTAATATAATGAAGACGGCGGTAAATCCCATCATATGAGATGAAATAAGATTTTTAACAGCTCACAAGGAAGATAAAGTTTCTAGGAAGGATCAAGCTTTAATCGACGTATTGTTGGGAGAAATGACTTAGCAACTGATGAAACTGAAGTCGAAGGGGTTGGGCGCTGATTTTGGCCTGATCCATCACTATGATGCCCGTTATAGCCAATGTGATGATGATGATGAGTATGGTGATGATAGTGGTGGTTTTGGAGATCGAAAGAGAGAAGATGAAGCAGCCGATGGAAACGGAGATGTTGCAGCACTTGAGGAGGCGTCTCCCGACCAGTGAGTTAATAAACAGAATCTAAACGAAACCTCAACCTCGGCAATTGGAGGCCGGTTTCTCCTCCGCCGTAATAGTCATCTATCTTACAGTTAGGCATGCGATTTGCGACGGTGATGGTTGAATCTGACGGTGAGAGAGAGAGAGAGAGAGAGAGAGAGATAGAGAGAGAGATCGGACTCGACAAGTAGAAATGAAAAAGTCAATTTAATTGTTTGATTCCACATCCTGGCTTGACTTTCTTTGGCTTGGTCGTTTTGTCAGTAATTTTCTTATTTGTCGTTTTGGAGTTTGGAAAATTGTCTACCAGATGTAACATCTCTTTTGATTCTCTATTGTTCTCTGTCGTGACCAAAGAGGTTTGACCACATGTGTCTTTGAACTTGTGCAGTGATAAGCACATTCAGAATAATTTTGTTTTACGTTTGCAGGACAAAGTCAAGTATAATAAAGGCCCATTCAATTATCAGTGTGCTGCTCATTACTTGAGGTTAAGTCACTTGATCTATTATTTAAGTTTGATGGTGTTTAAAGGTTTGTTTAAACAGTTTGATATGTATAATGTCATTTTGTTTTTATGTTTCAGATATCCAATGATCAAATAACTGACCTACTGTATCAAAACAAGAAACAATTAATGGTGGAAACTTTCACAATGTTCCATGATGGCTCTCGATTTTAATGAACTGAAAAAATGAATTCTGGAAATGACTTAGACTCTTTATATACACGATCTTACAAAATTGCTTGACTTTTTATATATATTAGTAGTCTTACAAATGTTGTGTTTTACATTTTGTGTTCCATACTGTTATGGTATGGACCTATTTATGCAATCTGTTTGCAGAGAATACAAGATTTAATGGTGTTAGAACTGATGCAATCATAATGAACCATGATGGTATTGTGTTATGGAATTTGAAATGCTTTGAAGAAGAACCAAAGTTTCTGCTCAGAGGTGTTTGTAATTTAGTAAAACTCTTTGTTTAGGTTTCTTATGCAAAGTTTCATAAAATACAAATCTCTTTCTTTATTCATGCACAAATATAGGAATATTTGATGATTTATGTCCATATGAAAAATGGGTAGCCTTTAAGCGTGAGCAGAAAGAAGACACAGAGAAATTGGGTTGCATACTAAGAGCCATTTGATAACCTACAAATTCATGTCATATCTTAAATTTGTTTTAACTTACATACTAAGAGCCATTTACGGGTTACATACTTCGATTATCTGAAGCTAAAGGCATTGTCAAGGGGTTATTGTGCAAGGATCCTTGGAGAAGAATGCCAGCCTCCTAAGCGTTGAGTTAGTTTTTTTAATTCCTTCAAGTTCATGTTTTTCTTTTGGTAGTAATAAATCACCAAGTCAAGTTCATTTTAACATTTTCCGGTGCATCTTTGGATCCAGGGTCATACTACAGACATGAATATTCTTATATATTCTGATCTTCAGGCGGATAAAGGCATACTTATGATCTTCTTCATAGCGCAAAGCCACTTTGAAAGTATATTTATACACCTTTTATAAATGTGGAAAAGAGCATTGAAGAGATTTTCTTACTATGTGCTTTCTTTTCTTACTATGTGCTTTCTTTCTACAGGCACTGTCCAAGACGCTAATTTTTCTACAGGCACTGTCCAAGACGCTAATTAAGGATGAAATTTTTACCTTAAAACTCAATTTTCTCTCCATGAACCAAACAAAGGTTGATTCGTCACACTAGATAACATTAGAATGGTAATACTGGTTTGTGATTTTGTCTTTTATTCCTATGAAGACGACGAACCACAGTTCTAATGTAATCCCCATTGCAATTTTCTTTCCCTCTTTGGGCAGGCAATTTCAAGCAATGCAACAGAAGCAATGAAAAAATCTCAGATCCCAAACTCTCTTGCTTTGGTAATAAATATGTATTTGGTTCTCTCTGGTTATGCTTATTTTAGATAGATAAACGGTTTGGTGTTAATGCTTCTACAATAACTGGCTTTTCACAACTCTTTGGACATCAGTACAGAGGAGTGGACTTTGAAGAGTTTTGTGCAGCTGCCTTAAATGTTCATCAACACGAGGCTTTTGATTGCTGGGAACAGAGCATACGCCATGTGGCGCAGCTCACAAGGGTTCGTAGCTCAATCAAGGGTGCCTTGAGACCTACGTTCGCTCAATCTTCTTGCTTAAGGAACAAGAAGAGACTGACTTCCAGTATTTGATGAAGTGAATCGAATCAAAACTAGGGTTATAGAGAATTCTCTCAATGTTTAAAGCTCAAAATCTGATTAATAATGAAAACGTACAAGGCTTTTATAGCCATCAAAACTCTTCCTAAATCAACTAGGAATTTAAAGAACTTATCCTAATGTTTTAAAACACTAAGCCTTATCCTAAATAAAACAAAATAAAGAATTAAAACAACTAATAAAGAATTAAAACAATTTAAAACATAAAGCTGAAGTTTAAATTGTTGCCGCCAAAGTCATGTGTCTCTCGATGATGTAGCTACATCACCATGCCTATGAACTTGTCGACAAGAACGGAAACAGAGCTACTGTCATTGAAGAACTCACCTCTGTAAGTCAAGTGTTTCAGTTTGGCTCGATATCGAAAGTGAAAGATATAAGACATCTTCTTAGAAAAGCATACATGTTTATTTAGTTGCAAGAACTTGGTGTTGGACCATCTGTAACAGTACATTCAGTGCTATTAGACACGCATATGGGAAACTAAGTTTCTTTGGTGTGTTAAGCTGTTACATGGAATATCTATTCAACCCTTGGTGAAAAGTTCATGGTGAAAAGTTCACGGTGAAAATATATAAGCGAAATCGATAAAAGTGAGGACGAGTTTTGTTGTAATGAAAAATTGTAACCACAATACCTTTCATTCTCTATGTGAAGTCGAGCAAGAAAAAGGAGGGAATTCAAACATTCTCCACCTTCCAAAAAGATTAGTTATGTCTTTCCTTTGTTCCCAAAGGCCCATAGAATCAGTTAAGGTTCTTCTTATGTGAAAGCCTTTTCTATCACATGTCTGTTTATACAAAAGGAACTTTAGACTTTTTCCAGGTTTGAAATTAGAAACATAGTAGTTAGGATTGCAAAATGAAAGTAAGAGACTCCGGTTATTTCAGTTGTCGGTACTTCGGATAATTACGTCACGAATCTATTTTGTTATTAGGCCCGCATGTTTGTTTTTGAAATGGTTTTTGGATTTTATTTTTTTAGTTTTTAGTTTTTTTATTTTTGATTTTTGATTATGGTGTAGTTTTTGTTTTTCAAAAATCTTGATTGGTATTTTAGTTTCTTAAAAAACTAACAAGATCCTTCAGAAAAAAAAACAAAATTCAAAAACTAGATTCTCCATAATTTAGGGAATCCACTTTTTCAAAAACATGATTTATGAAAAAAATGTTTTTGGAGAATCATAAACCAAAAACCCATCTAACCATCACCAATCAACCCCTACAACTACTTAATATGTGATTTTCCTCTATACTTGGTCCAATTTTATATGCTTAAATTTTAAAAGAAATTAGATTAGATAACAAAAATAAAAATCATATTTAAGTTTCTAACACCCTCCCATATAAATTTACCATCCTATCCCCATCTTTTTCTTTCCACTTTCTTTCAATTCATCAATTGAGGGTAAAAATTTAAAACCACCCCATTATTAATTAGGTTTTTTCCGGTCAAAACCACAAAATTAAATATTGTTTTTTATTTTGCCAATTTCTAAATATTAAATTTAAATTTTATGTTTAGCTTTCAAAAGTTTTTTTAATCACTATGCCACAAACAACATAACGTAAATCCACGCGTAGTGCAGTAAAATCTATAGCACCACCAACAAATATCTAAAACACTTATAAGAAAGGCGAAACATTTGGTCGAGATTATGGTGCAAGGTACCCTACTAAGTGTTTGAACTCGCTAGAGTTTCCCTAACTCCCAGAACATAATCTCAAGCTCAAAATAGACGTGTCAATTATGCTCATAAGGAACATAAACCAAAGAGAAGAACTATATAACGGGACACGACTAACTATCACACAATTGGAGGAGGGTAACTGAGGGCCAAATAATCACATGGACAAATGTAGGCCAGACAGTCCTAATACAACATATTATTCTTTCACAAACAAAAAGAAATCACTCATTCACATACAAAGATGCTAATTCTCAATCAGGTTTTGCTATGCGCTGACTATAAATAAAAGCCAAGGGCAAATTTTAAAACATGTGCTCATGTACTCACCCAGGCCAGTCTTCATTCATGGACAACTTTATGTTGCGCTTTCACGACTCACAACCTCATAAAAGCTACACATCTTACAAGGAGACGAAGAACAAGAAGAGAGCGTCAATAATATCGTCTACCAAAAAATTTAACGTTCTGTATCTAAAACTAAAAAACATTCCCTATCATTTGCAGAAAGCCACACCCTACAACGGCAAGAACAACTTTCTTACAACATGAAAAAACACATGAAAGTCTTCCTAAAAGGAATATATGGGCACCAACAAGCATCCTCACACTACGAGAGACTATTTTGTTCGAAAACTTTGGATTCATATAGTAACTCTGAAAGCACTACGCCTATTGAACGTCATATAAATTTTAGAAATCTTAACCTTTTCTACAGCAAACATATTCAAATTAGTAAATTTTTAAACATTACACACTTTGAATAGAAAAAAATAAACAACATAAACAAATGACGCTTTCATATTGAGAAGTTCAAAAAAACAAAAACACAAATCCACGCGTAGCGCGGAGCTATTTCTAGTGTAACTAATAAAGTAATATTATGCTTTGAATACACGTTCGTATCACTAAGACATATATAAATGAAAAAAATGAAAGAATATTAATGGAAAGAAAAAGTAAATACGACTTGAGAAAATCAAAAATATGCTCCTCGTGATGCTAACGATCTTCTCTTTTTAGTTAGCTTTAAGATAAAGATGTGTCATTTTATAAATCTTTGTTCTTCAGTGGGTCCATGCATTTTTGCCTACAGTTGTGAAGGCATCCAAAATAGTCCATATGTAATTTGACTTATACTATTTTATATTGATCACGTACTTTTAGGATTAAACCAAATTCTGAACATCCGATACATCAACTATTTTAGCTAAAGAAGGTGCCTTACATATATTCCAGTATCAAATGAAGATAATATATGTCCTCGTCAAGGAAGCGTACGTTGTCCGGCCTAAAGCTTCCCCGCGTAAGAAGCTGTGTGTTTCACGATCTAATACGTCATTGTGTCATGTACCTCGCATTGAGGATTATGTTCATGTTACTACCGATTCATTTTATATGGTGTTAATACCTTATACATGTAAAGGTGTTCCGGGGCTTAGGGACTTTTCTTAGACTTTTTGGTCTTTACAAAGACTAAAAATCAGGATGAATATGTTTAACAAGTGTTTCAATGGATAGAGTACAAAAATGTTCGTCTTGTTGGTTTAAATGGTGGTCTAGTCCTTTTCTGGAAACGGGATATGGCGAGGGGATACTTCTTTCAATACAAAACTTTATTGATCAAAAATATACTATCAAGATAAATGTTTCTATTTACTTGTGTCTATTGAGAGCTGACAAACGCAGATTGCTTAGCTATCTGCAATGTTGTCTCGACCTTTGAGGAGGGTAGAGATTCATATGAGTTACTTGTTTGTGGGTTTAGTGGCATTTTACACCCGCCTAAAAAACCGGAGGTTCACCAAATTTTGAAGGGCAATTTGTCAATACCCTTCGAATGGATTATGGGATGTCAAATGCACGTGTAATTGCCTTTCCTAGAGACGTATGCAATACAAACATCTTGTCCATATGCAATAGGATAGAGCCATATCGAACTATAGTTGGCTTGAGATGTTCCCATCTAATTGGTCTGAGTATCTTCGGTTTGAAGGATCATATCAGCGGTCGTTGATGGTGTATGTTGATGATATGATTACAAGGAGGAAATGTATATTCCGATTTGATAATCAGATAAGGAAGAATGATGAGATCTATGATATGATAGCTTCAGTATGGAACGACCAAGACCACCTCACCATGGGGATGAAAAATGATAGATGTCGCCTAGAGCTCATTCGTTGGTTAAAGAAACAAAATTTTATAGTTTCAAGTTCATTACAGAACTCATATTGCTTTAGATGGTGCTATCAGTGATGCACAATTAGATTTAGGTGAGTTTTATAGACTGACACCTATTCTATCGTCAACTTATGAAGAGGAATAAATATTTTGGTGGCAGAGAGCCGAATCTTATAGTTGCAACATGGTGATCGTAATTGTTAGGAAGTTTTCAAAATTGATAAAAGTTTAATATTTACAAATATCTATCTTCCTAGGCGATCGAACCATGTTGAATGCTTACAGCTGTGCTATTGTAGTAATTAGAAGGCCGAACCCAACGAAGGAATTTTTTGAGTTAAAATCTCGACACAAAGAATGCACTTAGAGTCATAAATCTAAGCATTAGGTTGGTTTTTTTCTCACTAGGTTTAAACTCAAATCAATCAGCAAGAATAACTTAAAGTGAATAGATAGCTCAGGTTTTCGCCCGAGATAATACTGCAAGCGCACAGATGTACGTTGTAGTGGTTCAGGATCGAATACACAGAGACCAAAGGTAGAAAGAAGAAATAAAATCAAACAGCGGGCTAAGGCTAAAAAGATGTCTTTAAAGATGATGCAAAAATTGAAATAAAGAAAGCAGGAAACGCAGGTAGCAACGTAAGGTTGTAAATCAATCAAGAAAGTGTTGGACATCGGGTATTCTCAGGGAAATAATTCATGGTTGATTCAAACTACAGACTAGGGAAGAGGTTAAGAACCGTCTTGAATTCAAATTCTAATGTGGAACTGATCTACTTACGTACTCACAACTCCCTATGTATTAGAAATCTCGAGACTAACTTCCGTTGACCCTCGATTTCTAATCATGCATTACTAACAAATTCAATAGGTTCACAGTTCACTTAAACATCAGCTTTCATTGGCTTAAGAAGAATTGCACATCTATAATTCTTTCAGGCATTTAAACATTCACCTTCTAGTAGTTAAATTATCTAAGTTCAAAAACTAAGTGATCAATTCAGTTTCATACATTACGAACAATCATAGACGAAGATCCATTAGATTATATCCCTAATCATGCGATTCTATATCAACAACTCATGAATCCCTATGTGAGAATCCCAAAACCCAACGAACAGACTACCCACTCATGGAAATAGCAAAAACACATATCAATTTAAGGAGAGACATGATTGTATTAAGTATAAACAAAAGTAAATAGGGTTCTGAAGACTTTGATAAGAGATTTGTGTCAAGTTTGATTAAGTTCTCAAACCTCTAAGC
>OVAN01015209.1:0-11482 GCA_900406275.1 Anastatica hierochuntica
TTTCAGAAGTTATATATATATATATATATATATATATATATATATATATATTTCTTTCCATTCTCGGTCACAGATTGAGTGTCATATCCTGTAAGATATATATATTTTAAACTCAGCAAATTCGTTTTTGAATTTGGAGAATATAAGACATTTTTTTGGAAAACTTTGTTCCATTAGGCAACATAATGTTTGCTTTTCCAATTTCTTTGATAAGGTCTGTAGGACCTGATATTGTGTTGACAATCATTTTTGCCGACTTTAGGTGTGAGGAATATCTATTATCTTTCAGTATAGTATGTGTTGTGCCACTATCTGGTATGCAAATTTCTCTACCAATTTTCTTGGTTGTCGTTCCATTTGCATTTTGATCCATTTTTGTAATACATAATTAATATTAACAAAAATAAAGAAGACTCCATAAATAAACATATTATCATTATACATTATAAGCATAGATTACTTCTACATTAATTATAAGTATGTAATAATTATACATTAATTGAAAAATATAACGATAATAATTTTATGGCATCACTGAGCATTGTTGAACTTGATTACTATAAGTATCTCAATTATCTCCATGAAAGGTGTCATCGAAATTGCCCATAAAGTCAGAGATTCAAGGTGTGTTGACGTTGTGTCCTCAAAGTGTTCATTAAGATTCACTACCTTTCTTTTGGCTTTTATGGACTCTTGGTACAATATGCCTAGGTGAGGAGGAGTTCGACACATTTGGGGCCAATGTCCCTTTGATCGACATCTCTAACAGATTTTTTCATTTTTATGAGTAGGATTCTCTTGGGGTTCTTTTCCTTTCATACGATCAAATCGATTCCATGTGTTTGATCTCATGCCTCTTGGATTATAACTCCTTCCACCACCGCTATTAAAACCACGGCTACGGCCTCGACCACGACCACGACCACGACCTCTTGGACTTGATGAAGCTCCATATTGGTGATACATGTGGTGTAATTTGCACCAGTTATTTCGGGGCTTGAAACATAAGTTTCTCGATTTTTGCCATTTGATACCGTTTTGCTATCAATAAAATAAAAAACAATTTATTAGAATATCATTAATTTAAAAAGAACCGTTTACATTAATAATTTATGTCACAATAAAAAGATAAAGAGCATAAAATAGTTAATGAAACATTCATCCTAAATTTATGGGGAGTAAAATCTCCAACGAATAAATCGTAAAAGTAAGAAAGGATAATTGCAAATATAAAAATTAATAAAATACTAAACAAGATTAAATTGAAAATACGAAAGAAAATTTCTTTCAAAATGCTGAAAGAAGATGAGATTTTTGTGTGAAATTAATGAGTGAAATATGACTATATTTATAGATTGAAAACAATATTCATTAGCCGTTGGATTTTATTTTTTTTTAATTGTGACCGTTAGGAATAACTATATTAAGCGAAAATCAAACTAAAAAGTTAAATATAATCAATTTATTATAAGATAATAACATTGATTAGTAAATAAATATTGCGAATAAAATTTGAGGCGGCAAAGCCGTTCTGGTAATAAACGATGAATCGTCGCTACAAAATGTAAAATGCCTAAAAATTAAAACGACAAAGCCGACCGGTAACGGATGATAAATCGTCACTACAATATATAAATAGAGGTATAGTTTTTTTATATTATAGTAGTATATATATTTAGGTATATATTTAGTCTTATCATAGAGTGATCGGCTGATAACATGTTATAATATTACTATAATTTTATCGTATATATAAATAGAAATAATGACTGAAGTATTACTCTTATGATTTTTAGATGTTTTTGATTTGTGTATTACAAATGAAGCTTCACATCGTATATATAGGCAAAATAAGTGAGACATTGGGATCCACTTTCACGTATAATTATATAATTTTTGACAATTAGTTATCTAGCTATTTTGAATTTAAAACCTAGCTAGTTTGATTTTACAACATTTTGGGTATTTATAAGGTCTTTTATTTATTTATTTTTGTTAAGATTGTGTTGAAAGTGGTATTTCAGGAAGTGTTGAGATCAAATAAAAGGAGACGTGGAGCAGAGAATCTTGTTAAATTGAAATCAACTCGACAATGTGATTACAAGGGTTGAGTTCATAGTTACATGTATTAGCAAAGACAGATAGAAAGAGAAGACGAGTTCAAAATAAAAAGAAATGACATCGAAAAGTTACGTAGTGAGCTCCATATCGCGAAATCGCTTCTTTTCTAGTATTTTCACTATCTTCTCTCTAAGATACTTTCTCTCTACATTCTCTAGATTGCTTATTTTTTTCTCCTTCAAATGACTACTTTATTTATATATGGAGATTTAATGCTCTTCGAATATTTTGTTTCGTCGACGTTACCGGCTTGGAAGTTAACTCCTAAGTGTAGTCTGGTTTCCACATTAATAAGGCTCAACGTGTTTCTCGGCCGCTGGTCGGAGGTGTTAGACTTATCACTTATACTTGGTACAATGGTTGGAGCACGCCTTGTGTGCGACCAGTGTTCAATGCATTTCAAAATTTTAATCATATGTCGCCTTAATATAGTTTTTCCATAGAACTATATTAATTTCTATAAAATTATCAAAATTTAAATATAAACTATGTAAGAATTTTGAGTAAAACTTTATGCTACAAATATTATTTTTAGGGTTTCGATGGTTTCACCACTTGGATTATTTTGCCGCTCAACATAGATAATTTTAGCGTAAAAATCCAATTGTTTTTAAAGGGGAGAGAGGCCAGCAATGTCATGAATGACAGCTAAGAAAGTTGAAAATTTTTTATTTAACTTACTCGAATATATTTTGAATGCTTAGCCATCACAGATATATATATATATATATATATATATATATATATATATATATACAATTGAATTTTATTTTATCTCAAGAAATTAATAGATTTTTGCATATTTAAAATTGAAAAATATTTTCTTTTTCCTTCCCAGATGCATTAATTTTATTTTTGATATATTTTTTTTAAATGTGTTGATCATTTTCTTTATTACATAGTCTAAACTTTCCACATTATCATCAAAAAATCAATAACAAAAAGTAAAAATGTATATTCTTTTCTAACGTATATAATTAAGTTTATTAGATATAGAAACGATATAACAAGTTTTCTGTTATGAACGTGAAACTTGTAATTCTTTTATAATAGTTTTTGAAATTATCACAAAAAATTGTATCATAATAATTTCTATAAGAATCATCGATAACTAAATGCGTACAATTAAAACAATATTACATGTAATATGTTTCTTTCCATGTATATGCATATCAATTAATTTCAAATAGTATTTTACTATATACTAGTTTGTTTTTCTGCATACAATGTAGATGTAAAATTTTTATAAATAGTTATATATTTTATTTTTTTCAATTTATAAATCATTGTGCATTTATATACTATATGGATATATATGATATTAAAATTTTATTTAACACATTTTGTATATATATTTGAGAAGCTGATAATATGATTTATTTACATATTATGCATATAGTAATAAAATATTTTATTGTTTTAACATTCGATCCCACTAAAAACTATAATATTAATAACACTAATATAAATATTGGTGTTTTTTTTTGCCGAAATATATATATATATACATATATATATATAAATATTGGTGTTAATCTACGACTTATTAAGTTTATTATTTTTGGTTGCATTTTAGACTTTTTTTTATTTAAACACCCCTAATCTTTTTTCCTTTTACTAATACTAATCCTAATAATGGGGTTATCTACATCATATTAAATTTATTATTTTTGTTTGCATTTAGGTTTTTCGTTTTTTATTCAAAAACTCACGATCAAATTTACTGAAATGTTTTTAAATGGTATATAATTAATATTTCTTTAATATATTTTTTGAATTTTCTTTTATGCTAATTTTGTTTTCAAGTTTTTTAATGAATTTTTCATTCCTTTTTATGTTTTTAATATTTTAATTGATTAAAATTTTATTAAGGGTAATCATATAATCAATCACCTCAACTATTAATCTGAACCCGATTCACTTCGCAAGTAATATGTAAGACGAAATATTTTAAGCAACCATTTATATAACAAATTGTCAAAAATTAAAAAATATAAAATATTTAAATCTATTAAATGTGTAAATAACATATATATATATATATTTTATTTCATCATTTTCTATGTTAAATATATTTTTTGTGTGTTTATAATTTTTCCGTGTAAATAATTTCATTTTAAAAATTGATATGAGATGATTTTGAATTTCTCTATTCTATATTCGAGTAAAAGTAGTTGTATAAAAAGTTATTTTTTAAAGATATATAATTTAAGTGTCAAATAAATTTCATTGAAAACATACTATTTTCTTTCTTAGTAGTAAATTAAATCAAAAAATTTCTACAAACTAAAAAAAAGGTTTTTAAAATAAGTCTTTTTTGTTCTTTTTTTAAATCTAAAAAAATTCATTATTTTGTTTTATTCATTATATAAGTAAATTTTTTTTTTAACAATGAGGATGTTTGGCAATGAATCTACCATTAATAAATCATTATAAATATAATTGATGTTAGATTTTTTATTCTTATGGATGTTTAGCAATTTATGTAAGTTGGTTTATATTTTATTATTTTTTAGAATAGTATTAAATAAATCAAAATTAAATTAAAATTTGAAACTCATCAACTAATCAATTTATAACGATTAATTCTAAAATTTATACAAAAATTCTCTAAAAAGGCTTCTCTTTTAATATATAGACGAATTACTGCAAATAAAGGAGGAGACAACTTCACAGTCACTCGGTCATATTGTAAATTATTTATTGTAATATTTTATTTCTAATCGGAAATTTCCATTACTTTTCCCTTATTACAATCAGGAATAAAACAAAACTTTTTTCAAAATTATCACTAAATATGTTTCTAATCCAAAAGTATCATTACAGTTTTGTTTTTCTAAATATCATTCACATGATTTTTTTAAAGTATTATAAAATTAAATTTTAAACCATGAAAAATTAAACTTTAAAAGATAAACTCTAAATCTCTAATATTAAATCATAAACACCAAATACTAAATTCTATCCTAAAATTTTTGAATCTTCTCAGATCCTTACACGACATTATTTTAGATATTTTAGAAGAAAAATAAAAAATAGTATAATTTTCTATTTCAAAAAATTTGTGAGATAATTGTGCATAAATCTTGTTTATTGACACTTGAAAGATTTTTCATTTTTAATTTTTACCATATTTTTAAGCAAAGTCATATTTTTAAAAATGCTTTATGCCTTTTAAACCAATTGTAGGCCCTGTAGTATACATTAACAACAATAATATCAATGCAGGAGTTTGGTATGATCTCATCCTACTTTATGATAATGGACCCAAAATTTTCCAACGACGATAAGTAGAGTTGACTTAAATATGGATCACAAGTAGTGCATTCCATCGAACATATAACACACTACAGCTGAACATCTGAAAAGTGGTGAAAGCAATGGCTTATTTACTTTTTTGGTTTGTTTTATTCTCGCTGAAACTCATTTTATTAATAAGTTGGTAACAAATTTTCTGTTAGGGTAAACCGATTAGGGACCAAAATGCGTACATGAGTAGATAAAGAATCGTTTAGTTTTGTTTTTCTTTTGCAAGATTATCGGTTATAAAATTAGCAAGATAGAGAAATATAGAATATTTTCATTTCAGGAATGATCCCTTTATCCAAGCATAGTCGTCAAATTCAGCAGCAAAAGCCGGTCAATATGAGGGGTACTGAACATCGAAATCAGTTGTATGCAGTGTAGCAAAGGTAACCTATGTTGTTTCTGATGAACTTAGGACCTCCATTGCCCACATGAGAGCTTTTAGTTTCGTATGCAGATGAGACTGAGTATTGCGAATACTTCTATATCCATTCCTCAGGGGGTGTCGAGTTTTACTAGACACCAGTCGAGTCCGTAGAAGGTGTCGGGTGGGCTCCATGAACCATCTATGTAGCAAATCGCACTCATGGATGAGGGGGCTACCTCTTGTAGAGTAGTGTTTTCTGGTTTCTCGACGGATGTCTTTGGGGAATTAGCATTCATCCATGCAGTGGCCTCTTGGACGACATGGAAAACAATGCCCTAGGCATCTTCCCTCTCGGTTCCAATTATAACCTTGTTTCTAGCCTTCAAGATAAGCCAAAGAATCAAAGGGAAAATAATCAATGACTCCTCACTTGCTCCTATTTCTTTGCCCTTACAAAATAGATAATCAAAATTGTTGTAAATGGAAGTCTAAGGAAATAGGGCATAAGCTGATGGAATGGGAGCTAAAGACCAGAGTTGTCGTGCGGGTAGACATTCAAATAATGTGTGGTTAATAGTTTCTTTCTCTTTACCGCAGATGGGACAGGTTGCCTCGATATGTGTCGGGAAATTAACCTTTGGCATGTAGCCAGACGGCCAGTTAAATATTGATACAAAAATGCTTGAGTTTTCGTGTGGTTTTAAGTTTCCATGCATGTACCACCAGTGTATCCATTGAGGGTCTCTCAAAAGGGGGGGGGGGTCACAATCAAGGCGAGAGATCTCTCTCGCGGCCCAGTATCTTGAACACATAGTAAAGTTCCCGAATTTCATGTAGGACCAGCTCTAACCGTCTCTTAAATAGTTCTTTGATGGCCGGATACATAAAATTCGGGGAATATCCTTTCTAACAAACAGTTCACGGAGGCGATCCTCTTTCCATAGTTTCGTAGACACATTGATCAAATCATTAACATAGAGGTGGGGGTCTGTTTCGTGGATACACTTTCCGGAATGGGTGTTGGAATATCATAGATTTAGGGTTTGCTCTAGACTTTGGTAGTCATTCTTGACCCGATAGTTTTTTGGAGGCCAAAATAAAGCAAGGGTTTTGCAGCTATATTACTTCTCCATCCGTAAAATGGTCGGTTTGACGATTATTTCTCCAAGGGCTGCAACATTTAAAATAACAACGTCTGAAGACCTTACATATGAGGAAGTTTTGGAATCTGATGAGACGCCATAACTTTTTGGCAAATAGAGCCAGGTTAAACTCCTCAAAGGTTCTGAAGACTAATCCTCCCTTTGAGAGTTGGGTACATAGTTTGTGCCAAGATTTCCAATGGATGCCTCTACATTATGCTTTAGAACTCCACCAAAATGTAAATATTGTGCTACTTAGGTTGGCGCATATGGCTTTTCACAGCAGGGAACAAGAGATAACGTAAGTCGAGAGGGTTGGTGCTACTGATTTTATCAATACTTCCTTTCCAGCTTTGGAGAGAAACTTCGCATACCAAAATTTGATTCTTAATTGGAGGTGGTCTACTTGGGCTTTAGAGCCATGGATCTTCTATGGGAGACCGAGATATATTTCCATTCCACTTTCTTGATGTATTCCCAGCACCACCCTTATCTTCGTTCTTTCTACTACGAGGACATCATATCGAAACATGAAGGATAACTTTGCTAGATTTATCAGTTGGTCGATACTTGATGTGCATAGGTTTTTATGCATTTTAGAACTCATTTCTTTAATGTTTTAGATGTATTTAGGTTGTAAATATTGCATATAAGTCTTAGAATGCATTGGTTTGAGTCTAGAGTCTAGTTTAGGAACATATTGCATTTGCATATCATTTTCTTTGCATTTGTAGGTGCAACTTTGGAGATCAATTTGAGAGATTGAGATATGGATTCTAGAGGCTAAAAGGACTAAGAATAAAACGGATTTAAAGGCTAGAAGTAATGGTAGAAAGTGGGGATCGACAAGACATCAAAGAGGAGCAAGAAGCTACAAAAACTGTTAAAGGGAGGCTCCCATCGACCTCAAGGTCGATGGCTGGCAGCCTAAGGTCGACGGCTAGTCACCTTTCCAGCAAAAGCACTCTTGCTGCTAAAGGGAGGCTCCCATCGACCTTAGGAAAGCTCCCATCAACCTCCCAGGTCGATGGCTTCTTACCTTTAGCCAAAAATCACTTTTCTCCACCTATAAATACCCCTTTAACCTATTTTTATGTATCCATCCTTTAAGTCATCAAGAGACAACACTTCTAAAACTTTCAAGATTGTATCCTTTAAGTTTAGATCTTGGATCAAACACTATCTTTATCTATGAAATCTATCTCTTTATCTTCATCTCTTTTCTTCTTCTTCTGCATGTTGTGTGAGTAGTTTTTTTTATGGAACCAAGGATGTTTAGATCTACTTAGATTAGGTTGTGATGTGGTGTTAGGGATAGCTAATCTTAAGTTTCCTAAGGATTTGGTTGCTTAATGCAAGGTTTAAGAGTAGCTAACTAAGATATAGACTTGTATGCATTTCTCGCCCGAGAGGTGTTCGATGAAATGTCTAGGAGAACAAAATACTTTCTATTTCAATCTAGCCAATGAGAGTTGTTTGCTAGATTGATTAGTGACTATATGGGCTTGCTCTTAAGGATTCCTAATTGATTTATCATTTACAACAAACAAGAGTTGAGTGAATGCGATTGATAAGGAAATGGCCTCTTGCAATGAGAGTGGATTAGGCTAGTATTGCCTTTGGTCAAGGATTTGTGCTCAAGAGCTTGATCTAACACCTTATTACCATCTTTCTAAGTAGATCTATTATAACATCCCTTGGTCCATCATCTTAGTTTATAGTTTATATTTCAAGTTTGCACCTTTATGTTAATGCTTGCTTTCTTTATTTAAGTTTATTGCTTTTATTTAAGTCATTTACTTTCTTGCCTTGCTTTCATTTATAGATTACTAAAAAAAAACCCAAAACAAACCCCAACCTTTCCTATTTGCTTAGATTAGGCTTGAATGCATATTCCCAATGCTTAAGTCCATCTAGCTAAGTAAGTTGCTCCTTGTGGTTCGACCCCTAAGTACTACCATGACATATTCGTGCACTTGCGGATTGTGTGATTGTTAGGAAACGGGATTTTATAAATTTAAAGCTTCGTTGCCTTTTGTTTCCTGTAAACAACCGCACAACAAGTTTTTGACGCCGTTGCCGGGGAGCACGATTGCTAGATTTAGACTTTCTTTGGGATTTCATTTAAGTTTGTGACTAAGCTTTATTTTACAAGTTATTTAACTATTATCTTTTTCTTTTTGTTTGTGCTTTGTTGCACGGATGATGAATCGACAACTTCAAGAACAAATGAATGAACGGGGAGAGTATCAAGAGACTATAGGAGACTTTGACACACCTTTCATGAGCCAAATAAGTATGAATATAAGAGCTCCACCATGCGAGTTGCCTCCATATAAGATCAAGTCTTATCAACATGGTGAAAAATACTAGATACTTCGGGTCGGATGCGGAGAATCCTATAGATCATCTTGATTACTTCGATAGATTATGTGACACAATTAAATTTCAAGGAAACCCGGACGACCACGTGAAGCTTTCTATATTCTCATTCTCTTTAAGGGATATAACTTCTGAATTGGACAAGACAATAGTGAGCTCTTCAATTACCACATGGGAAGAGTGTAAGAGGAGGTTCCTTGGTCAATTTTACTCACAAAGGAGGAATACGAATTTTCGGAATAGCATAGCTAATTTCGAGCAAGGGATCGAAGAGACATTAGGTGAAGCTCGACAAAGATTCAAAGGGTATGTGAGGGATTGTCCTCACCATGGGTTAACTCAAGGGAACCTACTTAGGATCTTCCATAAAGAGTTCACCAACACTTTCGTCTTGCCATGAACCTAGCAAGCAATGGGAACTTTGCTAGCCTAACCACGACACAAGGAGAAAAGTTGGTTGACAATTTGGCCAAAAGATATGATGAAGAAGAGAATTTTGGCTTTCAAACTAGGATTGAAGACAAGCGCCTTGAAGAATTGAATGCAAAGATTGATGAAATAGCAAAGGCGGTCCTCAAGCCAAAAAATCAAGTAAAGATCAATGAATGTTTCTTTGATCAACAAGAAGAGATTAGATTTGTTCAAGAGAGCTTCCATGGGAGCTATTCCTAAAGCTCATCGCCTAGAACAAGTCTAGGAGAACGATCTCCAACAACTCCAACAACTCCAAAAGCACCTACAACCTTAAAGGGGGATGAGACGCATTCCATGTTGAAAGAAATTTTGGTAGGAAAGGAGGAGACAAAGAAAGACATGGATGATAGATTCAAGGAGATCACCCATAAGACTCATGAGAACCACATGGTAATGAAGGAGAAGTGTGAATCACTTGCTTGTTATGTTAAGGAAATGGATCATATGATAGCAGAACTAGCTTCTAAACATGAGCTTCAAACGGGTAGTATGCCGGGTAAGTGCGAGGTTAACCCGAAGGAGCTTTTTCATTCCACGACTTTGAGGAGGGAAAGACAATTACCTCCAAGGACTCAAGAGGTCAAGCCTAAGAAGAATGAAACCGAGTTAGAAGAGATGGAAAATGGTCCAATGTCGCTTGATGAAGAAGAGCAAGATGAGAATGAAGAAGAAACCAAAAAGGAAGAGGCACCTAGAGAGGCGCCTAAGATTCGAGAGGAGGAGCTCAAGGACAAACCTCCTCCACGCCAAAAGAAGAAAAAGGACTACATACCTACCGACACTAATATCCCAATCGATGAAATGAACTTACCATTTCCGGGAAGGTTTAAGAAACAAATCTTTGAAGCCAAATACAAGAAGATCAAGGATCGAATGGGAGGTCTCATGGTTACAATACCATTTATGGAATGGTGTCAAGACCAACCGATAGTCAACAAGGTTTTGAAGGATATTGTCACCAGAAAAAAGAGGATCGACAATTTGATGATAATAATGGACCTAGAGGATAGTGAGCCTACTCGAAACACAATGCAAATGTAAAATCCTCTAGACCCAAAGTCAATTCCCACAAATGGTGATTTAGAGAAATCCAAGAAACCTCGTTCAATTGGTGAGATTGTTGAACAAAATTCCTTGAGTGATGCCAGGACTGAGGTGAATGTGGTTCTATGTGAGAAGAACAAGAACAACTAGCCTAAGGATGTGAAGCAAGGCTCAACTCCTATCATGCTAGTTGACTCTTCAGCAAAGATAACTCTTCTTTGTGCAATCCCAAATGCGGTGAGAGACGTTGATGAAAAGAAAGAGCCTTTCAACCCTACTCACTTTCCTACTATGACTTTAACTCCAACAAAATGTGTTGATGNAGAGATGAAGGAGAGAGACAAAGAAGGGATTGATGCATTGATGAAGAAGCTTCTTGTCATTGAGCTACATAATCCGCCATGGAAATCAAAAGCACCTCCTTGGCTAACATTACCAAAGTTCTATTCTCATACCGGAGTCAAGCTAATGACTATAAACAAACGNGCCATGGAAATCAAAACCTCCTCCTTGGCTAACCCTACCCAAATCCTAGTCTCATACCGGAGTCAAGCTAATGACTATAAACAAGCACCCTTGGGAGGCATTCCCAAGAAAGAAGAAAAACCCACTTTGTCAAATAAATAAACATTTTTAATTTCAATTA
>OVAN01015210.1:0-11482 GCA_900406275.1 Anastatica hierochuntica
TTCGTTTCTCGGATCCGAACGTGCCGAAAGGTGTCCGAACAGTCGGGAAAATATTTCTCCGAGAAAAACCCATTTTTCTCTGGGGAATATCCTTACCATTTATTCCTAAGTCCATTTTACCTTTCAATGGCCTAGGAATAAGTTCCCGACTTCATTTCCCGGTCATCTACGACGTTCTAGNTCATTTCCCGGTCATCTACGACGTTCTAGGCCGAACTGTCGGCATTTCCGATTCACTAAATCTCCTAAGAAATCTACCTGAGCCGCTACTTCTTCATAAATCCAACTTTGAATTTTTGGCTTCTCCTATGTGGCTTAACTAATACTTGGCTCGCCACTAACCGGCCAACTCGGCCAAAATGCTATTCGTTCGCTAGGGTTATTACACTTCGTGTCTTTGCTGCAGAAGTGGCTGAGGAGGAAGAAGAGCCCGAAGTTGTTGTCAATGCCGCTGATGGCTATGAAGGAGTTGAGCATATCGCCGATATGTTGCTAATCCTTTTTGTTCAAATAGTAGAAATCCGTGTTGTTGTGAAAAGAGTCAGTCAAATAGAGAGTCTGAACCCTAGAATGATTAAGACCACCCTTCTGTAGGAACTGTATTGGTGGGAGGAGAATTCGCCTATACTATGTTCGATTCCGGAGCGACAAATAGCTTTGTGAGACGGAATTTCCATGGCAAGTGTGTCCAGAGGAGCCGGAAAGTCGCAACCGTTGGCAAGGAAAAGATGGGAGCCACTGGAATCCATGTCGGAGTGCCAATTGTCATTGGAGGAAAGGAGTTCGCCGAAAACCTGACTGAAATGGAGATGGGCAGATATGACGTAATCCTAGGAATGGATTGGTTAGATCGTCATGGAGTGGACCTAGACTGCCGTCATGCGCAAGTAAGGATTCCCAGAGCAGAGAAAGAGGTTGTTTTCCAAGAAATTAGGACGAGTTCTGGAGTCCCAATCATCTCCATGTTACGAGCAGAGAAGCTCATAAGGAAAGGCAATGAGGCATTCATCCCAACAATCACGGTCACCAAGGAAAGTGATTCAGTGGAGATTAAGGACATTCCTGTGGTAGCTCAGTATGAGGACGTATTTGAGCCCCTGAAAGGATCGCCGCCCGAAAGGCGAGATGCTTTCAGCATTGAGCTTGAACCAGGAACGGCTCCTGTATCTCGAGCACCTTATCACCTGGCACCCGCTGAGATGGCAGAATTGAAGAAGCAGTTGGAGGATCTGATCGAGAAAGGCTTCATCCGCCCGAGCAGTTTGCCATGGGGAGCGCCAGTCCTGTTTGTGAAGAAGAAATATGGCACCTTTCGGTTATGCCTCGACTATAGTGGTCTGAATAAGGTCACAGTTAAGAACCGGTACCCGTTGCTGAGAATAGATGAGTTGTTGGACCAACTCCAAAGAGCTTCTTGGTTCTCCAAGATCGATCTAGCGTTAGGATATCATTAGATTCGAATCGCGGAAGAAGATGTGCGAAAGAAGGCCTTTCGTACCCGGTACGGGCATTATGAGTTTGTAGTCATGTCGTTGTGGTTGACGAATGCACCAGCCGCCTTCATGAAGTTGATGAATGACGTCTTCAGGAAGCATTTGGACAAGTGTGTGATTGTCTTCATCGAGGACATCCTGGTGTATTCCAAGACTAAGGAAGAGCATGCCCAGCACTTAAGGATTGTGCTAGAAACTTTAAGGGAGCAGAAGTTGTACGCCAAGCTCAAGAAGTGTAGCTTTTGGCAAAAGGAAATAGGATTCCTAGGGCATGTAGTCTCAGGATCTGGAGTCGCAGTGGACCCAGAAAAGATCAAAGCTATCACCAATTGGCCGACGCCTGCCAGCGCTACCGAAGTTCCCAGTTTCTTGGGTTTAGCGGGTTACTATCCCAAGTTTGTTCAAGGATTCGCCACTCTGTCCAAGTCGATGACTTGCCTTACAGGAAAGGGAGTTAAGTTCGAATGGACATAGGACTGTTACAAGAGTTTCAAGCCATTGAAGGATCGACTAACGCAAACGCCAGTACTGGCTCTGCCGAAGGTAAGAGTGTCGTATCAGGTCTATACGGATGCCTCAGGAGTTGGGTTAGGATGTGTTCTGATGCAACTTGAGAAGGTCATCGCCTATGCCTCGCGACAGTTGAGACCTCACGAGTTAAACTATCTGACGCATGATCTGGATTAGCAGCAGTAGTTTTCGCCATCAAGATCTAGAGAGCATATTTGTACGGAGAGAAGATTCAGATTTTCACCGACCACAAGAGCCTGAAGTACATTTTCACTCAGCCAGACTTGAATTTGAGGCAGTACAGATGGGTAGAACTTCTTGCAGATTATGATATGGAGATTGCTTATCACCCTGATAAGGCTAACCAGGTTGCCGATGCTTTAAGCCGCAGAAGGACAGATGTGGCCGAGTCAAAGGAGACTCAAGAGCTAGTGGAGATGATGGCAAGTCTCAGGTTTGCGCCACTACCGTCGAAGATGGTTTAACCGGGTTAGAAGCAGTGGACCAAGCTGATCTGTTATGGAGAATCCGCGAGGCTCAAACTAAGGACGAGTCTCTTAAGGAGATGGCCGAGAAGGAGGTCATTGGGTACCATGTAGCGACCAATGGAATGGTCATGTTTAGAGGCAGAGTCTGTGTACCGAACGATCAAGAGTTGAGAAAGGAAATCCTGCAGCAGGCTCATCGCTCGAAGTTTTCCGTTCACCCGAGAGTAGTCAAGATGTACCGAGATTTGAAGAGATTTTACCGTTGGGGCGGAATGAAAAGAGAAGTCACTGCTTGGGTTTTGCAGTGTCAGACTTGTCAGCTGGTAAAGGCAGAGCACCGAGTACCAGGAGGTCTTCTTCAGGATTTACCATTAGCACAATGGAAATGGGATATGGTAACCATGGATTTTGTCACCGGATTTCCATCTACCACTGGAGGTAAGAACGCAATTTGGGTAATTTTCGATCGATTGACAAATAGTGCCCATTTTCTGCCAATAAAGAGGACAGATGGAGCCGACAAGTTAGCTGAAAAGTATATCAATGAGATCGTCAGACTGCATGGGGTTCCAGTCAGTATAGTGTCAGATCGAGATGTCAAGTTCACATCTATGTTCTGGCAAGCGTTTCAGAAAGCTTTGGGCACAAGGGCAAACTTCAGTACGGCATACCACCCGCAAGTTGATGGGCAATCGGAAAGGACTTTCAGACCCTAGAGGACATGTTGCGGTCGTGTGTACTTGAATGGGGAGACAGGTTGTCTAAGCACCTGCCATTGGTTGAGTTCGCCTACAACAACAGTTACCATGCTAGTATAGGGATGCCACCCTATGAAGCTATCTACGGAAGACCATGTGGGACGCCCCTGTGCTGGTCCGAAGTGGGGGAGATCAGAGATCTAGCGCCCAAAATTGTAAAGGAGACTGATCAGCAAATTGAAATGCTCAAGCAACGGCTAAAGGAAGCCCATGATCGGCAAAAGAGTTATGCAGACAGCCGCCGTAGGGAACTGGAATTTGCAGTCGGGGATTTAGTATTTCTAAAGATGAGGAACTTCCAAGGAGGGAAGCAAGGAAAGGGTAAGAAGAAGTTGAGACTCAGGTTCATGGGGTCGTACCCCATTATTGAAGGGATAGGCCCGGTTGCCTATAAGTTGGATCTCCCGCAGAAATTAGCAGACTTCCACAACGTCTTCCATGTGTCGTTACTGAGGAAAGTCATCAGAAAGCTAGAGCTGATTCTGCCTAGTCCGTCGCCGAGTCTGCAAAAGAACTTCTCAGTTCAGAGTCAGCCCGCAAAAATTCTGGAAAGGGCAGAGAAAGAATTCAGGGTAAGGTTGTGGCTATGGTCAATGTCGAATGGCCAGGAGATGGTATCCAGGAGGAAACCTGGGAAGTCCAAAGTGAAATGCAAAGGGATTATCCGGAATTGTTCGAAGGATCTGGAAGGCAACCAAAGGACATTCAGGATTCGAGGACGAATACCATTGAAGTGGGGGAGAATTGTAACATCCCGGAACCCGGTCTGGTTCAAACCGATGGGATCGGATTAGGAGAACCAAAAACCCTAGGTCAACCCTCACCTCTCTCTCCCTATTTAAACGCATCAATCCCTCGAGAAACGCACTACCACGAATCCCGAAGCGAAGCTCTGTCTGAATCCCGCAAAAACCCGAGATCCAAGCCATTCTGCGAGCCGCCGCCTCTCTCCGCCGCCGAATTCGAGCCACCGTCGCTGCCCGTGCCCTCGTCCTTGTCGATCACGCTGTTCACGCCGCCGACAGCCGCTGCCCGAGCTTCTCCGCCGTCGCAGCAGTCCCATGCGCCTCTTTCCGTCGTCGATCGCGACTCCCAGTCGGTGTCTCCGCTTCTCCGAGCCTCACGACCGCCTCTCGAGAGCCACCAGCCACCGTCGACCCTCCCCGGAGCCTCACAGCCGCTAACCATAGCCACCGAGCCGTCAAACCCGTGCCGCGATCCCGATCCGAGCTGATCAAAACCTTTCCCGAGCATCTCTAACGAAATTCGAGCCACCGCGAGATCTCCTGAGCCGCGCCTTCGCCGATCAGCCTGCACCGTGAACCCGAGCAACTGTGCCCGTGAATCCGCGACTCTACCGCGGCATTTTCGGCGTTTGTGAGGTAGTTCCGCTCTCCGAATCCCATTATTTTCTTTTCCGCGTTCCGTAGTCGTTTCCTTAGGATTTAGATCGTTTCCGTAGTTTCTGTGCTCGGTATTAGGAGTTTCATTTATGGAAACTTTCCATTTTTGGCAAGTTCCCAATTTGGAAAGTTTCTATTTTTGGAAAGTTTCCTTCTCTGGAAATTTTCTATTTTGGGCAGGTTTCCCGATTTAGAAAGTTTCTAATTTTAGAAAGTTTCCATTTATGGTAGGTTTCCATAAATGGAAAGTTTCCTTTATAGGCAGGTTTCAGATTTAAGGTCTAATCTTAATTCCTTTTTGGGTTCAGGTCCAGAAGTTCAGTAGCTGTCCGGAAGTCATTCGCGCCCAGTCTCCGCGTCTGCGTTTTGCCAAGGTGAGGCGTTATTCCCGTAGCTATCCCCCCGTAGAATTGTCTTAGGATGTCTTCATTGCTAGCATAGGGTTAACGCGTCTTGATTGCTAGTCCTGATTGAGAGTCGAGTCACTCTGGTTGATGATTAAAATGTATGTCTAGGAAATTGAACTAGTGCTTAGAATGTGATGATTTGAGTTTGGAATGTGATGATAGGAACGAATTCGCCCCCGGAGAAGTGAAAGAAAGTCTTGAGTCCACACAAACCGGGGAGTTGGAGAGTGAGATAGCCGGCCACTGTGGTGGTTGCTGGCAGGTTAAGGCGTATTGGAGAAAGCCGGAGATTTTGTTTAGGACATCTTTGTATGTCATGTTTGATTGTAACACAATAGGTTTCTGTTTGGTGCTAATTCTATGTTATCTGCGAATGCATGTTAAGTCTGTTCCGCGGTGTTGCGTGTCTAGCAATTCTATGTCTCACTGGGTGATTCCCCTGTCACTCACCCTCTCTTTCCCCTTGCCCCTCCCCCTTTTGTACCTGCAGGTGAGTATGACGAGCAGCTGGACGGATGATGATGGAAATGGTGTTGTTCGTTTTCGGGACCGAATTTTCTTTAAATTGTTTTCCATGTTTTTGACTTGGTTTTAGTATCTTTTAGACTTTTTTTCCTTCCTATTATGTGGATGAGAACACTCTGTTCACATATGGAGCTCTGTCTAGCAATAAGATGGATTTATTATGTGATAGAATAAGATTTATATTAGAAATGCTCTGGGATATTGATTGTGAAGTTGGAGTTAGATAGGGAAGATAACGGATCCGGGAGGGACCTTGGCCAGGTGAACCGGGATATTACAAAAGTATACGAGTTTTTAAGACAATTTTTCAAAATTTATAATACTTTGTGTCATTAAGACACATTGGTTATGGACTACTATTATTTTAACATTTAAATATTTCTTACATATATTTTCTTTTTTAAAAAAAAAATTTATTCACTTTCTCTATTATACTTCTCTCCACATATACCTCCATGAAAATATGTCAACGGTATTGTGTATATGCGAAACAAAATTGTATTAAAAATGATACTAGTCAAAGTCTAGTAAAAAATTAGATAAAGTATTTATGTATGCGATAAGGGACTGGATTTACCCATCTAAATAAAATTTATTAATTTTGAAATATAACATTGGATTTCTAGTAAATACCATTAAATCGGTAGGATTTTTCTCGAATTCTTTTTTATTTCAGACAAAAAAAATATTTTAAACCCACCAAAATTTATTGCAAAACCAAATCAATAAGTAAATTTGTACAATTGAATAACACATTATTTGAATTGTTATTTATTAACTACGAACCAATAATTGGACTTTGCACTGCCAAAACTGAAAAAGCAAAATCACTTTTCAAATGGATTTTAACGTTGGACACTAGATTTTAAATTTTATCCACGCTTATTTGTTCCATACGAAACGAAATTACACTAAAAATTTTAAACAGTAATATAGAATTGATATGAATGAAAGTGTTGTTGTTATTGAATGACCTCCATCGATACTTATACATATTGACTCTAACGATAAACATAAATCTCCTAAAAGATAGGAACTTTAACTTAACTTATCACAATTAATAAGTCATCCTTATCTAATATACATAATACTCCCCCTCAAGTTGGAGCGAGAAGACCCTGAACACCCAACTTAGACACTAAGTCTTGAAAATGAACGCGGCCAAGAGCTTTAGTGAGAATGTCTGCAAGTTGGTCATTTGTGCGCACATACTGTGTAACTATGATCCCATCACGAACTGCATCACGTACGGAATGACAATCGGACTCGATATGCTTCGTTCTTTCATGAAAGACTAGGTTAGCGGCAATGTGTATAGCCGCCTTACTATCACAAAAGAAACGAGTCGGAGTTGTCTGAGTGGTGCCTAACCCGTGCAACAACCGTCGAATCCACTTGACTTCTCGAAGAGCAGCTGCCATAGACCGGTATTCTGCTTCTGCGGAGGAGTGTGAAACCGTCTTCCGTTTCTTGGTCGTCCAAGAGATAGGAGAACCTCCGAGCATAACCACATAAGCACTGATTGACCGTCGGGTAAGAGGACAAGAAGCCCAATCTGAGTCGCAATACACAGAAAGTGTAAGATCGGAATCGGACTTCAAGAGTATACCATGAGCAGGAGAGGTACGAAGGTACCGAACTACCCGAATTTCCGCATCCCAATGCGCTTCTCTTGGTGTCTTCATGAACTGAGATAAAACATGAACAGAGTAACACAACTCGGGATGTGTGTGAGTGAGATAAATGAGACGGCCAATAAGTCTTCTGTACTTCTTCGAATGTACTAGCAACGGACCATCATCCAAGGCAAGACCATGGTTTTGCTCGAGTGGTGTGAGCGCCGGTTTGAGTCAAAAGAATCGCAATCGGCAATGATATCCATGGCATATTTTTGCTGAGAGAGATATTTGAGTCTACCCAAATCCATCATAGAAAAAAGGCGGCTTAAGTATTCTTTGAACTTCTGCAACATATAAGCATCGTTGTCAGTGATAATCAAATCATCAACATAGATTAGGACACGAAGCTCAATGTTTTGCTTAGAATAAGAAAACAAAGAGTAATCATCGTAAGATTGCTCAAAACCGAAGCGTAAAAGAGCGTCCGAGAGCTTCTTAAACCAACAATGCGGAGCTTGTTTTAGAAAATATAAAGATTTACGAAGACGGCAAAACTTAATGGGAAACTTATGGCGAAAACCTGGAGGTAATTTCATGTATACCTCCTCTTTGAGATCACCGTGGAGGAAGGCATTGTTAACATCCATCTGATAAACCTCCCAACCATTAGCTGCAACAACTCATAAGAGAGATCGAATTGTTGTCATCTTGACGACGGGAGCAAAAGTCTCATTGTAATCTTCGCCTTCTACTTGGTTATTTCCCTAAACGACTAAGCGAGCTTTGTACCGTTCAACTGTACCGTCGGCGTTATATTTGGTCTTGTAAACCCATTGACTCCCAATTGCTTCTTTGCCTGGAGGTAAATTCGTAATGTCCTAAGTGTATTGCTGCTCAAGAGCTCCAACTTCTGTGTACATCGCATCATTCCATATATCATGAAGAACAACTTCTTTGAAGTGTTTAGGATCGGAAGAACATGTTACCTTGCTCAAAAAGGCACGATGCACAGGAGTAAATTGTTCATCAGACACGTAATGTGAAAGAGAGGACAATGACATACCTTGGACCCCCGAGGATGATGAAGAGAGCGGAGAGTCGTGAGAGAGTGTATTATTGCAGGCTGCATTATAAAGAACATAGTCACTAAGCTTTACAGGTGGTTCACGATGACGATGACCACGTCCCGTTTGTGAAGCTGTAGCAGATGGCTCCGGAGCAGAAGGAGACAAAATCTGATCTGAAGACGATGGAGCCATGGTCTGTGAATCAGAATGTTTCGCCGGAGACATGATGGGCAAAACTGCAGGGGGATCTTGAGAATCAGCTAGCAGAACTGGTGAGTCAGTGATAGCAGCAGAAATAGGCGGATAAGAGGGCTCAACAGCAGCTGACAGTATCGGAGAAATAGAGGAGGAAGGATGCTGCTCTGTTTTTGTTTATGTGTCTGGAGAGACTACCTCTGCCGGAGAAGGTAAAGTAGAGGCAGTTGTTGGTGATTCAGTACTCCCCTTGCGTATAAGCATGGTGGTTGGAGAAACAATCCAGTCTTTGTCACCGAGAGAAGGAGCAACAATAGTCGATGATGGTGGGGAGATTTCATGAAAAGGAAAAACTGTCTCTTTGAAAACCACATCTCTTGAAATCAGAGTCTCATCTCGTTCAACATCATAGACACACCATCCTTTAGTCCCAAACGGATAGCCAAGAAACACGCAAAGGCGGCTATGTTCTTCAAATTTTTCTTTAGTCCGAGTACGCTGATGTGTGTAACACGCGCAACTAAACACCTGTAACTGAGAGTAAGAAGGTTTAACACCAAGTAACAGCTCATAAGGGGTCTTGCCGTGTTGAATGGATGACGGTGTGCGGTTGATCACAAAAGCAGCGGTCAAAATGGCTTCTCCCCAAAACCGAACCGGTAGGTTAGCTTGAAATAACAATGCTCGTGCGACAAGTGAACTCCGCACGTCCTTTCTGCTGAGGAGTCGCAACACAAGACTTTTGATAAATAACTCCTTTTTCTCGAAAATATGCTGAAAGACAAGTGAACTCCGTTCCATCTTCACTACGTACGACCTTAACTTGTTTATTAAACTGTTTTTCAGCATATGCCAAGAAGTTTTTCAACACATTCTGAACCTCCGATTTTTCGAGAAGAAGATAAGTCCATACAGCTCGCGAATAATCATCGACGCTGATCAAAAAATAGACAGCTCCCACTGTCGAAGGTACACGATCGGGACCCCAAGTGTCACAATGAATTAGAGAAAAACAATCATCTGATTTATTGATACTGTCTGGAAAAACCTCTCTAGTTTGTTTGGCTTTAAAACAAATATTGCAAGTATCAAGACAAGCAGAACTAGAGTTATTAGACAAAACTGGTAATGAAGAAAGCACAGAAAAAGACGGATGACCAAGCTGTTGATGCCATAAACTCAAATCTGATGAACCAACAGCTTTGTGAATCCGAGCAGCCATAACTTCCTTGAAATAATACACTCCATCACGCTTCTCACCGGCTCCAATCAAAATCCTCGAGAAACGGTCCTGCAAAACACATAATGTATCCGTGAATAAAGCAACACAATTTTTCTGCTTAAGGAGCTTTGAAACCGAGAGCAACGTGCAATTCAAATCGGGTACATATAGAACATTATCCAACGTTAGCTTAGGTGATAAAATAAAGACTCCTTTGTGCAAAGAGACAGTGGTTCCGCCGTCTGCAAAACCAACAAGACACGGTGATGTCTTCTCAACATTAACAAGAAAGGATTTGTCTCCTGTCATGTGGTGAGAAGCCCCCGTATCCAAGATTATATCACCATATTTCGTCTTACTGGACAATTTGTCAGTACCACCAGTTTTCTCCTGAATTAGTTTGGAGATTGCTTTCCATTGATCGGGTGTGAACTCGGGAGAAGTAACCGGATCAACACTCGTTGAATAAGCTGTGCTAATTGTTCCATGACCACGATCTACGACAGAAGCTTCGCGTCCCCTGCCACGACCATGCGATGATCTGTTATGTTCAGCTTGTCCGGTCCACCACTCTGGATAGCCGACGAGCTACCAGCAGTCTTTCTTATCGTGTCTTGTTCTACCGCAGTGTGAGCACACCGGTCTTCCTCGTCGTGTACCCGTGAGAAGAGATTATTGTGGATCAGGTCGTGGTTGTGTTTCAGAGGTCTTATTGGGTTTTTCTCTTCTAGCGACAAAACCCACAGCCTCACTTTGAGTTTCCTTGGTCCATGTGGATTGAAGCCTCTGTTCCTCTCTTATGATCTTGGAATAGATCTCACCAAGACTAGGAAGAGGGTCAGAGGCCACAATCGTAGCACAAAGCCCACCATATCTTGACTCGTCAAGGCCCATCACAAACTGATGTATCTTCTTCTCTTCTCTCTGTTTTGCAAACTCTTTGCTCGCACCACAAGAGCACTTGACGATGGGCTGGTGAACCTGCAGCTCTTCCCACAAAGTAGATAAACGACCGTAATAATCAAGAACTGGCTGACCTTCTTGTCGACATGAGGAAAGTTGAACTTTGATTTGATGCACACGTAACTTATTTGCAACAGAGAATCGTTCCTTAAGTTCTGACCATAGTTGCAAAGCTTCGGTGAGATATGTGACTGTCGAACGTATCTTAGGTTCAATAGAAGCTTTCAACCAACCAAGGATCATGGAATTAACATTTAGCCAATCTTCGAGTCTTGGGCTATTAGGGTCTGGTTTTTTAAGAGATCCATTGATGAATCCTGGTTTCCTTTTGGCTTGTAGTGCGTTGAACATCTCGGATGCCCATTCATTGTAGTTTTCTCCGGTAAGTTGTACCGAAGTGATGAGAGCACCAGGATTATCCGACGCATACAGTGTATACGGAGAAATAGAATCGGTTGTCTGCTCTTTGTGGCTAGACGAACCTGAGATGGCAGAGGATTGATCATCTCCTGCCATTGAAAAGAAACTAGATCCGAGATCGTGCTATGATACCATATAGAATTGATATGAATGAAAGTGTTGTTGTTATTGAATGACCTCCATCGATACTTATACATATTGACTCTAACGATAAACACAAATCTCCTAAAAGATAAGAACCTTAACTTAACTTATCACAATTAATAAGTCATCTTTATCTAATATACCTAATAAGTAAAAATATGTCTAAATGTATTAAGTTAGGTAAAGTGTTAATCAATACCATAAAATTTTAAAAGGTCTCTTGTAAATCTGTGATAAAGGATTCCATATATATATATATATATATATA
>OVAN01015211.1:0-11480 GCA_900406275.1 Anastatica hierochuntica
GGCGCCAACTGGCGCCAAGACGGGCCATCGGTCTTAGTTCAATCGACGTCTGGGTCGGCTTCTAGTTCGGACGTCAATCGGTTTCAAGACTCGCTCGTAGGTCTGGCGTTAATCGGCGTTTTAGACATTCTTGCGAAGAGACGCGGTTCTTTAATGCTTTTAGTGGTTTTGCATCGCTCCGGAGGACGTATCGTGTAGTTGTGTGGAAGTCTATCCGAGGACCGTCGATGCTAGCCTTGGTACTCGGATGTTCTTAGTTTCTTTCGGACGAACAGACTTTATGCGGAGATTGGTCATGATCGACTATCTCCGAAGTTCTGAAACCGGTTGGGGAAGAGGCAGCCTGAACAATGGGAATCTCGGAGCTTTCAGATTTCCTTACGATTCCCATCTCCGTAGGAGGAAACACTGTTTCCGAGACCCCTTTCAGGCATCGATTTCGTCGGGTCAGTTTTTGACCCCAACAAAGGTGGTGAATGATACCTCGATCAATTATGCTCCTTTAAAAGATACAAGACTCTTCATTTTGGAAGAAGGTTCTTCAACCTTGGAATAGAAGGACTAAGCATCGGGTTCCTGCCATACCAGACTTGAACTTGCATTTCACTGGTTCTAAGAAGCCTGCTACTGATGATGAAACCTCTGAAGGTGGCAGTAAGAGGAAGGCTGCTCTTCACATTGATACTTCGGTTACTAAATCTCCAAAACACCAAGACAAGACGGTGGCTTCCGTATTGAAGCTGCTGCCATCAAAATGAGCCTCATGAGTTGGAACTGTCAAGGAGTTGGAAGCACTGAGACAGTTCAGCGTCTTCGGGAATTGCATAAAGAATGCTTCCCGGGTTTTCTTTTTCTTATGGAGACTAAACAAAAACATGATTACTGTTTGAATTGGAAAAATAGCTTAGGTTATAATGAGCTATTTACTGTGGAGCCAATTGGCTATAGTGGTGGTTTGTCTTTGATGTGGAAACGATGTTTTGAAGTTGAGATTTTGTATGCGGAAAAGAGAACCATTGATCTTCAAGTCAAAATGGGTTCAATAAAGTTTTTCTTATCTTGCATTTACGGAGATCCTGTTAGAGCCTTGAGAAAAGATGTGTGGGATAAACTTACTGACGTTGGGTTACAAAGGGATGATGCTTGGATCCTCATGGGGGACTTTAATGAAATTACTAGCAATGGGGATAAAAGAGGTGGGATCATTCGATCTGATAGTACCTTTTAGGACTTTAGAAATATGATAGATAACTGTAAATTGAAGAAGATAAGATTTTCTGGGAATAAGTTCTCTTGGGTTGGATGGCGAGATCAAATATGGGTTAAATTTCGCTTGGATAGCTGTTTTGGCAATCAAGAATGGTTACATCCGTTTCTGAGGACAAAAATGGAGTATCTGGAAATGCTTACCTCGGATCATAGGCTGATTCTGTTACATTTCTTTCGTGAAACAGAATCACAAAGCAAAGGGAGATTTTACAAGGATAAAATATTACTTCAGAGACAAGGTATTGAAGATGTGGTCAAAAAGGGATGGGATCTTCAGAACACACCTAATGATCTCAACCTTATGGACAGAATTCACAAATGCAGAGCTGAACTAGCTCGTTGGAAGAGAACTTCGAATACCAACTCTTTGTCACACATTATGAGTCTGAAAAAGAACTTGGAGTTTGAAATTGGTAAGCTTCATCCTAGTGCTTAGCGTATGCGTAATTTGAAACACAAGCTGGCCGAAGCTTATAAAGAAGAGGAAGTGTTTTGGAGACAAAAGAGTCGTGAACAATGGCTCCAAGAAGGTGACAAGAATACCAAGTATTTTCATAATTGTGTAAAAGGAAGGAAAGCCAAAAACAGAATCATCATGAAGAAAGAAGATGAAGGCAGAGAGCAATTTACAGAAGGCTCAAAAGGAAATATCGCAGTTGCTTATTTCCAACAACTCTTTAAAAGTACGAATCCAGGGAACATGGAGATGCTATTTGATGGTTTTGGCCCACGAGTCTCTTCGCAGATGAATTGGGTGCTTACGGCACCAATCTCGGATGAAGAAATTGGATGTGCTGCCTTTAGCATCAAGGGTGAACGGGCTCCACGTGTCGATGGTTTCACCAGAGCTTTTTATCAGAAATTCTGGAAGATTGTTGGTCCTAAGATGATTGAGGAGGTTAAGATGTTCTTTGAATCAAGTATTATGCCCGCGGATTAGAACAATACTCAATTATGCTTTCTTCCTAAAGTAACCAGCCCGACTCGTATGGTAGACTTGAGACCAATCAGTCTATGCTCAGTGCAGTACAAAATTATTTCGAAAATCCTTTGCGGAAGATTGAAGAACATTATTTCGGATCTCATTTCCCCACGCAAGGAGAATTCATCTCGGACTGGTTGATTAGCAACAACATACTCATTGCGCACAAGATGCTCTAAAAATAGATGATAAGATAGTAAAAGAGTGTATGGACAAAACCGATATGTCAAATGCATACGACCGAGTTCAGTGGGTATTTTTGGAAAATTTGATGAGGAAACTTGGTTTTGATGAAAAATAAAATCAATGGATAATGGCTTGTGTTTCTTCGGTATCTTATTCCGTCTTACTAAATGGGGGTTCTCATGGCTACATTCGACCGGAGAGGGTTTGCGACATGGTGATCCTTTATCTCCTTTCTTTTTCAACATTTGTGTCGAAGCACTAGTGAGTAAGCTAAATAAAGCTGAAGAAGAGGGTCGTCTTAATGGCATTCGACTAAGTAAATCAGTTCCTAGCGTCCACCACTTACTTTTTGCGGAGGATAGCTTACTGTTATGTCAAGCTACAGCCGGTAGTGGAGACGAAATTAAACCCCGACTCAAGCTCTATGGAGACGCTTCCGGTAAGGTAATCAATGCACAGAAATCCTCTATTATTTTTGGTGCCAAAGTATCAAATATGTGTAAGCAAACTGTTAAGGGGATCTTGGATATATAAAAAGAGGGTGGCGATGGTACATATCTAGAATTTCCTGAGTGTTTTAGTGGATCTAAACGCCAATTACTCTCGTTCATCCAAGAAAAGCTACAATCACGATTACATGGATGGTTTGCTAAAGCATTGTCACAAGGGAGTAAGCAAATTCTCCTGAAATCAGTAGCTCTCGCACTTCCCGTTTATGCTATGAGTTGTTTCAAATTGCCGGTTGGTCTATGTAAGAAACTCACAAGTGTGATGACAAGTTTCTAGTGGAGTAATGGAAACGAGCGTAAGAAGATTTCGTGGGTCGCGTGGGATAAACTCTATAAGAAAAAAGGGGAAGGGGGCTTGGTTTTCATGATATCCAAAAAGTTAACCAATCCTTGCTTGGTAAACAGGCATGGCGCCTCCTTGATCAACCAAACTCTCTAGTTTTGAAAGTTCTTAAAAGAAAAGATTTTGATAACAAGTCCTTCTTGAGTTGTGGTTTGGGCAAGCGGCCTTCTTTCGCATGGAGGAGAATTCTCCATGGCAGAGACTTGCTCAAAAGGGGTCTGGTTAAATCTATTGGCAACGGACAAGACACTTTGGTATGGCAAGACAACTAGATTATGGATGAGTTGTCGAGACCACCGATGAGCCGCAAAGACCATATTGACTCCAACCTAGTGGTGGCTGATCTGATTGACCCCAACACTAACAGGTGGGATGAGTTGGTAGTTCAATAACTCTTTATTGCTAAGGATGCGGATTATATCCTAAAACAGAGGACATCAGAAAGCTTGAGGGATGTCTACATATGGGGCTTCACTAAAGATGGTATCTACGATTCACAAAGTGGATATAAGCTAATTGATGCATTACCGGAGAATCAAATAACCGCAAATGCAGCTCTTCCCCCACTAGAAATAAGCCTCTGGTCTCAATTATGGAAGATCAATACATCATCAAAGATAAGGCACTTTCTGTGGAGGAAATTAGCGGGAGCATTAGCAGTGTCATCATAGTTAAGAACTAGAGGCATTGCGGCTGATCCAATTTGTAAGAGAAGCCAAAAAGAAGAGGAGACCGTTTGCCACGTTTTGTTTGATTGTGAGGTTGCAGAACAGATCTGGAACATTGCTGGAATACCACTACCTCCGATGGGATTCTCTAAAACTTCAGTCTTCCGGAACATATTTCATATTCACAAGTGTATTAAGAATCAAGCGATCCCTATCAAATCTCGCCAAGATATACCATGGGTCATGTGGCAAATCTGGAAAAATCATAACGTTTTCGTATTTGAAGGTAAGAGATGTGATGCTGGAAGTGTGGTGCTCAAAGCAGTCGATGATGCATAATCCTTTATCAAAATCACTGAGATCGAGAGGATAGCAAACCAACAAATGGAAGAAGAGTCGTCGTCAAGCAATCACTGGTTGGCACCAACTGGCGACGTACTTAAATGTAACATTGGAATCTCGTGGGTTAATGGCAATAGGAATTGTGGAGTTTCTTGGCTATCAAAGAATAATCTTGGCCAGGTTGTAATCCATGGTAGAAGAGCCTTTTCGAAAATTGGCTCTCTTCTGGAAGCTGAACTACAAGGAATACAATGGGCAATGGACCGTATGAAGACAATGCATTATGATCGAGTTGTGTTCGAAACGTCATCAAAAATGGCGGTGAAGGTGATCAAGCTTCCAGGGAAGTCCCCTCGGCATCGTCACTTGTGTCAGGAAATTTCAAAACTGATGAAAACTTCGCGGAATTGGAATTTGATCGCAACGTCCCCGAAGAAGAATATGAGTGCGCCGAAAATCGCCATTAGTGTTACCAAGAACCATCAGTATTAGTCTTATATTGCTAATGGGGGTCAGAATTGGCTCAAACAGAGTATTGAAGATGAAGCTATGTCTCGGTGACGAGGAAAGAATCGTCTCCTTTCATTCATAGTCAGGCTTTGTTGCTTGAGTTTCCGGTATCCCTGAACCTGCATTTTTCTTGCAGTTGTAATCATCTGCTTTTGTTTCAAACTATAATAAGTACACAAGCGTTAAAAAAAAGCTACGGAATATTTGAAAACGTTTAGATTGCTTTTGTTATAGTTGTGTTAACATATATTATTCATGTAAAACGATTCCAAATATATTTCATGAGATTCTTGAATTGGTAAATTTAATAATTTTTGAAAATGTTATTAAGTCAAAAATGATAAATATGATAACTTACACTAATTTTTTTAGGAAAGAACATAGAGCAAATAATCGTAAACCTCTCTGAATTTAAAAAATTTAAAATGATAAGCATTTTGAGGTTTTTTTTATGACGAGTAACTCTCTAACTTGCTATATGTAATCAATTTCTACTAGCAGGTAGTCATAATATACTCTTCACTCAGTATTGTTTTCTTTCGCTTTAAACCCTAGACGTCAATCATCTTCATCCTTTCCCATTTCTTTTTCTTTCGCTTGATCCCCAAGCTGCCATAAACCTTACTTCTCCCTTTCGATCTGCAGGTAAAGTCTCCTCAATTGATATCATCTTTCTTGATTTTTAAGGTTCAAATTGTAAATCTTTACTTTTTTCTTCAGCTATGGAAGCCGATGGGCGGAGACTTCACTCTGTTCTTACGAGAACAGATGTTCTTGAGAAGATGACAAAAGAAATCGAACAGGCCTCTGAATTTTTCTCGATGTCAACATCCGACGCAACTGTAACCCTAATCCATCTCCGATGGAACTCGTTTCAAGTTTCAGATCGTTTGGGAGATAACAAAGAGAAGCTTCTCGCGGATTTAGGGTTGGTTCAAGCTTTCAATTCCATTAAAAACGAATAGGTTTCTTCTTGTGCAAATCATGAAACCCACTCTAATGGTGATGACGATGGCGATTACTCGCTAGTCTCGACGCCCTTTTGTTCACACAAGTATTGCACAACTTTTTGGAGAGATTATCTCACTGAATATCTAGAGGAGAAGAAGAAGGAAGAAAGAATATGTAATGACCTGGTTTTCTTTAATCTGGTTCAGTAACCATTTAATCCTAAGCCAGCTTTCTAAACCGAATCAAGCCTTAAACCTACCAATTTAATTCATTTTAACCCTAATCCTAAACTAATTCTTTTTCCCATTCTTTTCTTTTGGCGTCGCCATCATCAGAAAGAAAATCCAGAGATAATTTTCGACCCATTGAGCAAGAGAGAAGAGAGGAAACGAGAAAGAAGAAGAAGCTTGTGCGGTCCTGCAGAATACAGATTAGAGATGCCACGGGAGAATAGACGATCGGCCAATCAAATCATCTCAGATGAATCTCAAATTTCTACGGCAGGTAAAGGACCCTTAGATCGAAATTCTCCAATTTGTAGAACGCTTTTTCATTGAGTATTTAATGAGATATGGTCGATTTACTGAGAGGCATATGTGTAGTCCGAATTCGCAATCAGTCGGTGTTTGAAGGGAGATTCTGAGAGCAATTGGAGTCTGATTGGAGATATGGATAGAAGACGTCCAGGGCTTCATTCTGACCGTTCGGATCGTCAAGTGAACGGTTAGTTTGTGATATAGAGCTTCGTCATTGTTCAGCTTTGAATCTGTCAGATTTCCAGAAATCGTTGGTTAGATTGTATTTCAGTTTTGTTTGAGTTAAAGTTTGGTTTTAAAGCTGATTCTTTGTGGGATCAATGTAGGGACTCGTCTGAATTCATCGGAAAAAGAAACACCGATTTCGGGTTCATATGAGCAGAGAAGCGCGTCCTGGAAGTTGGTGCAGAGAAGTTGTCCGCGTCAAAAAGGAGCTAAGGAGCTTCAAGTCAAGGTTCCAGAGAGCTGTAGAAATTTTCCCGAGAACAAGGTTTTACTCGGTAAATAAAATTACCGTTTTGCCCCTGGCCCAAGTTTCCTTTTTAGGAAGTTTCCAAATATGGCAGGTTTCCATATTTGGAAAGTTTCCTTTTTGGGAAAGTTTCCTCTATGGGAAAGTTTCCTCTTTGGACAGGTTTCCTTTTTTAGGCAGCTTTCCATTTATGACAGGTTTCCATAAACGAAAACTTTCCTTTTTTAGCAGGTTCCCGTTTAAAGTCGAATTCGGGTTCCTGTTCCAGGTTCTTTTTCTAGAAGAAATATCAACGTGGGATAAGAAGGATGATGTATGATCTCTGTGGGGTAAAGCTCATAAGGAGGATCATCAGTCAGACATTTCAAAGGTGTATCTACCATGTGATTAAGGTGAGGAGCTACCGCGTAAATCCCCCGCTTTCTTTCTGCTTAGCTTTCTTCCTTGTTAGGCTAGCACCGGAACATGATTGAGTCTCTATGAATCTAGTCTGATTGGGTCTTGTGTGAATTGATTTCTTTCGTGTTAAATTGGGTTTAGGGTTAATAGATGATATCACCATTGATTTTTTCGCATGATGATTGTAGTGTGTGATATAATTATAAAGTGTGATGGATAGTAGGAGAAGACTTGACGTGGGGTACAAATAAAGAATCCTTGTATTCCCGGAGTCGTGTGTGCGTAGGGTGTGGACATTAAGTCAATCGGTGCCAGTAGTCCTTAGATCGATAAAGCGTCTACTGGACGGTGTGTATATGCACTTAGCCTATGCCATGTTTGCTGCATGTTTCTAGAACTAGTTTGGCGGTGTTGATTTTCTAAGTCGGGTATGCGGACTTGCGTGTTCTAGCAATTCACCCCCTCGCTGAGTGATTCCCCTCTCACTCACCCCTCTCTTCTTGTCCCTCCCATCTCTGTCTTTTTCAGGTATACTTTGACAGGTTTGTGTTAGAAGCAGCGGTTTAAAGTTCAAGTTGGTGGTTTTTGCTGTACCGGTTGGTTAACCATGGTTCCCTCGGAACGGGCGTTACAGAATCGCTTCACTCTCATGCCCTAATCTAGACTGTGTTGCTTCCGTTGGACCCGATACGATTGAGAAATTAACTGAACCAGTGAAGAAGATGTATGAAAGTTACCTTCTTGAATCTTTCATTGAGAGCAACAAAGAATCTATCAAATGGTGTCATGCGTCTGGTTGTGATTACGCTATTGAGCTTGGTGAGAATGTAGATGATGATGATGAGTCTAATAGTTTTAATGTGGTGTGTTTGTGTGGTCATACATTCTGTTGGAACTGTCGGCTTGAGCCACACCGACCCGTGACTAGCAACAATGCTTCTCTTTGGTTAACTAAACTCTTTGGGTCAATCAAGAAGCCTTAAGTGGATCTCTGCAAACACAAAACCTTGTCCTAAATGTAACAGTCTTGTGCAGAAGGATGGTCACTTTGGCTTTAGACTCGTGACTTGTACCTGCATGTTTGATTCTTTCCTGCTTTTGTTTCCCTCTTTGAAGAAAAAAGTTTACATCTTTAAACTCATTATGTTACTGTTTATGTAAATCAATTGTAGATTATGTTATGTCTGCTTGAGGTTAAAGGATGATCATAATGGAAAATGGAAATGTATTGAAGCTTCTGCTCCACTACAAAGTAATAAGTCTGCTCTAATTCATCACTTGAGTCTCTGGGAGGCAGATCTTGAAGTAATGAAGCAAGCTAGATCCGAACAGAAAGATACCGAGCAGAACATGATTCTGAAGCTAGCCGAGAGTTTGAGTTTAGGAGAGCTAGACATCAAGGCTCTGAGAGAAGCGTGGACACTGGTTGTCCAACGCAAACTTGTAATAAAATGGAGCCATGTGTTTGGTTATTTCGTATCAGACTACCAGAGCATGAAGAAGCAGTACCGTGATCACCTTCAAGAAGAAGCTACAATGACACTTCTTAAGCACAAAGAGAGACTAAATGAGTTGGTGAATCGAGCAATCACAGCTGAAGATTTCACTTGCTTTAGGCACAAGGTGGAAAACACAACAGTAACTACTTGAAATTACTTCAATTTATTTGTCAAGACTCTTGAAGGTGGACTGTCTGATGTTAAGATTGATGCGTTATGAGAATGAATTGAGCAGTTACTAGTTCTGCGACCGGTGCACGTTTCAGAACAGTTGGGATGATAGTGAATGTAAGATGTGTTTTCTCCCTCCATTGAAGATGGAACCAAGCCTTTGAAATTCAATTGAGAGTCATGTGTTCATAAGTGATTGTTGTTAATTCGATTCTTCCTTTTGTTTTGGAACAAAACTTCCCTTCATCCCCTGTGGTGAATTCTCTAATTCACCTCAATCTTTAACGCCAATCAAATTGCCACATAGGATTAATTAAAAAGGTATTAAAATTATTTTTTTTTAAAGGGAAAAAGCTGAGAAAAAAAATGCTTAACTGTTAACGATTAACGCTGTCAGCTTCTTCTTCTCAAACACACTTCTCATATAATAATAATACTAAGTTATAAGAAAAGCTAGAAACACCAAAAGTTAAAAAGAAAATAATACATATGCTAGAAACACTCGAAGTAAGAATGAAAAACAAAAACATAACTAATGTCTCCTTTCACATTTAAAACAACAGAGTTTTACGATGATCCACCATAACTCTTATCGAATCCCTACGAAATATGAAATATTAAATATTTAAAAAAAAAAACAAATAACTCAAATATAGTTAGTATAGAGATGACTTATTAACCTGGAGAAGTTGTAAGAAAGAAGACTCATTATGTAAAGTCGGACTAGTGGCAGCAGAAGATAATTGGGTATCAGGAAGAAGGGTTGAGTCCTGATATATATATATATATATTGATTAATTCCCAAAATTCTATGAAATTTTCAAAAACAAAAAAATATATATATCAAATACCTGAAATGATAACTTCTTCTTTGTTGTAGCATTACTGGAAGATTTTGATATACCACGATTTTTCGTTTCAAGTACACTCAAATATCGACCATGGCGACCGACTTTTTGTTTCTTAGGTCGTCCAGGAGGATTTTTTCTTTTTATTCCACGTGCATTTAGAACTTCTTCTTCTTCTTCCTCTTCCTCAAGTTCAAAATCTGAAGCATGGAGCATCCATTTATTAGCTTTCACAAGTTCCTTTTTCGTTTCCACCAATTTTTCTAGCAATTGGAAGGTAGCTTCATCTGCACACAACGTCAGCTCTGCATGTTCAGCAGCAACAGATGCAATCTCACGGAAAGTATGACATAAATGACTATATCGCTTTCCGATCGATTGCTTCGCTGTCTCATTAGGAGTCGCTGAATGATAAAAAGATAAGGTTCGTGCTTTAGCCTCTTTACTCCATCGATTTAGAATGTAGGTAGGTGGGATTCTTCTAACATCCTTCTTGGCCAACACTTTTAACGCATGACGACATAAGATTCCAGCAAAAGAAAACTTCATACAACTACAATTTATCGTTTCTTTTGCAGCAACATAGTTAACCAAATGATTTTTTCCAACACCACGAAAAGATACATTGTATTCAACACTTACTATGTCAGACTTATTGACCCTTTTGGCAACATAATCACTGATAGCTGTGTATTCCTTCTGGAACAATTAAACACTTCGGGTGTATACACGTCCACTGCATGTTGCAACATTTCTACAGGAGCCGATAATACTGGTGAGGTATGCATCATACCGAAGTCAGCAGTTAATTCTTTAAATCGCCGATCATCCAACACTCTCTCATAGTGTGTAAAGAACCGCAACAAGTTATAGCTGCACTTCAAGTATTTTTTCAAAATATTATTCATACTTTCACTACGCTGTGTGCTCATCATATCGGCTGTAAAAGTTTGACGACCATATACCCTTGCCTATTTTTCTCTCAATTCAAACAAATCCTTCAACCATTTATTCTCTGTCAATCCATGCTTCTCGAGCATTTCACTCCATGCCGATAACCACTCTGATTCATTCTCATGGTCATATACACATTTTCCAAAGTCTGTGGCAAACTGGTCTGGTCCATGAAAAACACGACCCAACCTCTTTGCAGCATTTTGGTAAATATGCCAAACACATAATCTATGTTTTGTTTCAGGGAACACTTTCCCTATTGCATTTGCCATTGCTGCACATTGGTCTGTAAGAATTGTTTGTGGTTGTTTTTCAGACAAAGCTCCAAGAAAAGTCTGAAAAACCACTCAAAAGACTCTGTGGTTTCATCATATAAGATAGCAGCGCCAAATAGAATAGTTTGCTTATGATGATTGACCCCAACAAATGGAGCAAACGGTCTATCATACTCGTTGGTCTTATAAGTTGTATCAAAGCAAACGACATCTCCAAAAAGACTGTAATCACTAATTGACTGATCATCTGCCCAGAATATATTAGTAATCATATCGTCCTCATCAAGTTGCATTGAGTAAAAAAAAGATGAATTATCCTCTTTCTTTTTCTGAAAGTACTCCAGAACCGCTCATGCATCTCCCTTTTTCATTGCTGCCATTCGCTTACGGTATATGTAATTGCGCAAGTCTTTATCCATAAAACCCAGATTTGCTTGCCTCCCAACTTCTCTGCTCATCATTTCAACGGTTGCCTTTGCTGAAATTCCTGACATATCGGCATCATCAACATGTTATTTTTGAGAGATAGACATTGCTCGGTTACTCTTCAGCAAATGCTTCATAGG